>JADKLZ010069616.1:0-12408 GCA_021533235.1 Biomphalaria straminea | reverse complement strand
ACACTTTGTAAACATAAACAGAGTGATCAGATAGACAGGTAGACAATCATATACACTTTGTAAACATAAACAGAGTGTTCAACAAATACTCAGAATGTATGAAAATTTTTGTTAAGGCAAAAACGAAACCCTGCTCTAATGTTTTGATGCAGATAAAATATCACAATAATGTTCAAACTACAGTCTGTGATATGGTGCTTTAAAAATGCTGGAAGCATGTGTGCTGTCGGATGATAATTAAACCATTAATTAGAATGACACATAGGATCCTGAATTTGTTTCCAGCGCCCAATATTATTTTTATTTTTTCGATTCACATGTATATCCCATGAGTTATGGTCCATAGTTTTAGTATAGCCTATTGTCCCAACCAAGTGACGTACTGATGAAGACAAGAAGTGCTTCTGAACACAACAATCTTATGAACTTGCATTGCAACTATTCTCAAACTGAAGAGAATGACTTGTAAGGCTGCAACTTCCTTCAAGGGGTTAGGCTCAAATCGTTTTCAATTGGAAACTATTTACAAGTTTATTTTAATTTTACTTAAAATTGAACATTTGAATATTAACTCAGTAACGTTACATTAGTATCAGTGTTACAAAAATAAATTCAATAATTTAATTGAGAGACATCATTACATCTTCTACTAAATGGCTTTTAAACATTCTTATTGTTTTAGTGACAGACGTCTGTAACAAAATCAACTTAAAGTTTTGTGAAGAAGTCAAAACCTCTCGCTAACGTCTCAATGGAGTGGAAACTTGCTGTCTCTCCAATAATATTGCCAGAAAGAACATTATCTAGTAAAAAAAAACTTGTACGAATTATATGTGTGTGCGTGTGTGTTTGTGTGTGTGCTTGTGTCATGTGTGTGCGTGTGTGTTTGTATGTGTGATTGTGTCATATGTGTTTTAGTTTGTCAAATGTATGTGTGATTGCGTGCATTCGTATAATGATGGTAATTAAAAGACAGGTTAAGAAACATTTGATCAGCGATGCCCAAAATCCGGACCGCCAAAACTTCGGTACAAAGTATCCAATATCCCGCCTTCAAAAAACAAAAAAAAGTCTTGAAAGTGTATCTATTCCTACGTTAGGACAGATTCATATAAAAATAGTTTCAGCTGAATTTCCTTTCTTTTTTTTTCAATTTTCATTTAAGTGCACCCCCCACCCCGGACATGAATGCGGTAATTAAAATGTGTCTCCAGTCAAAATTGTTTGGGCATCACTGCATTTGACAATTTAAAAAAATTGAAGAAAAATAGAAGAAAAAAGCTATAGGAGAATGTACCATTCAAACTAGATCTATTATTATTCAGTTAGTAGAACAAGTAATTAAACTGGGGACTTGTCTTTAAATACTTATAGACTAGATCTATTATTATCTAGTTAGTAGAACAAGTAATTAAACTGGGGACTTGTCTTTAAATACTTATAGACTAGAATTAGATCCAATCTAAACAAACATTATGCTTAAGTAAATATAATGATGGCTTAGTAGATCAAGATCTACATTATTTCATTATTTATAAGGTGGAATACTTATTTATATATATATTGTGTTATAACCTTTTACAACTAGATATATGGATTTAGATTATTGTTGAATTAGCTCCAAATCTAGATCTGTATAGATATGCTATCGAAAACCTTTTTTTCTTCTATCTTTGCTTCTAAAAAAAAGTCTTACCTGAGCGTAATAAATTATCCAAACTGTTCAGATAATCCGTGTTATTATAATCCAACATTTTTGAAGAATATAATATCCATGAAATTTGCCGTAATGTGAATGTTTGAAAAAGAAATCCATCTGTCCACATGTAAAATTAGCTGCAATAATCTCACGTCTGCTTCCACTGAAAGTAGGTCAAACGTTTTTCATGTCTTCAAGAAAATGTACGTGAAGATTAAAGAAGAAAATTCTGGACAATAATAAAATGATCTGCAACTCTTACGTGAATTGCCTTGTGTGTAGAATTAGTGTAGTCTATGTAGCCTACATGCCAATCATGACGAATGTAGATCTAGTATGTACTGTCTGGGTACATAAGGTAGATTTAGTCTATTGGCTACCATACAATGTGTCCATGTATATTGTCTAGGTTAGCGTAGGCATGTGAATCTCGAAACACTGTGCTTATAGTACAACTAAGAAATACAAGACATCGCTATTATTATATCGAACAATATTTTTGGTACATTATCGAGTCGTGCCTACTCTAAATCTTACAATATCTCTACTTACCTAATAATAATATTCAGTATCCATGGGCGATCTGGCTATACTTTTAGCCAATGCACGATTGCTCACCAAATGGACAGGTGGCCCTGCAGAGGACTTGTAGCCGAATGGGCCGCTATGAATAATAGTGTCACGAGGTCGTTTGAAAAGATTTGTGTTTCATCTCATAACTGACCCAGACTGTACCTGACACTCTCTGAGTCCTAACTGACACAGACTTTAACTCACAGTCTCTTAGTCCTAACTGACCCAGACTGTAACTCACTTCAACAGAATCCATAAAAATTTAACTAGAGTATATTCCTTATAATCTCGTCCCCAAAACTTCTCTACCTTCCTAACATACTCACGTCATATTCAGCCTTCACCTTTCTTTTTTCCCGCCTTTTTGTGTGTGACCTTATCTAGTTCATACAATTGGATCTGTACTTTTGATTATCCGATCAAGGACGTCACTTCTTTTTCGTGAGCAGACTTGACCTTGTTCCTGCTTACAAGCATACATTTGACAAATAGTATTGCTCGTAAAAGATTTTGTAATCTATTATCAATAGATATTCCTGCTGAAAGAAGAGTCCCCATGTCCAAATCTAATTTACATATCCCTGTTCATTAACCAATGAAGCAACTATCACTTGCTGACATTAGAATTGATTAGAAATAAGATAGTATTTAGCGGCCTTATCAGAGAAAGGCATACAAAATTTAATTAGGTTTATTACTATCGGTATCATTACAAATTAAGAGTGCCGAAATAGGAATATACATATTTTTTTTTACGTAACTTTAATATAGTGTCGACAATCAAATATTTAAAAAAAAAGTTAATTTATATCAGTGATTCCCAAAGTAGTCCCTGTGGACCCCCAGGGGTCCACGAGGACTTCCAAGGCGTCCACGTAAGTGAAAAAAAGAATTGGTTTTGTCGCCACATTACTTTTTGTCCATAGTTTTACTTATCATGTTATAGATCAACTGGTTATTTTCCTTATATTATATCTTATATAATATTGAAGTGCTAAAATGTAAACCTGAGGTATACTTCAATGATCTTAGCATCATGACTGATATTTAATTAGCCTCACATTTTTCATAATATAGTTATTCCCCCAATTTCATATTTTGTTATGTATCAATTAAACGGAATGAGCTCTGTGCCTCACATGCACAATCTGATTGATTGCATGGCATATGAGAGTTCCTACCTATTGCCATGAGGAAGTTTCTAAGTACTTCTTTTCTTTCAGCCTGGTTGTTATTGGTGGTCACCAAACCTGAGTCAAAGACGCCACAACCCCCCCCCCCCCCCCTTCTATCAGCGAGAAGGAATCTCAGCAGTGCTCACTGAAAACTCAGTGCCCACTATCCATTGCCTACGGTCCAGTGCCCAGAGACTTGCCCAGTGTTCAGCGCCTACTGCCCAGTACAATCTGCCCAGTCCCAAGCTTCAGCTGCTCACTGCCCAACATCCTCTGCGGTACTGAGCTCACCTTCCCCACCGTTACAGATATACAGATCTACAAGCAGATCATCTCAAATTCTTCACTGTATCAACGTGAAAAGTCCAGCGGCCAATCAATTACGAAGAAGAAAGATAAGGAACGAAAATAGAGACACTCATCCACTCCTCACTTAGCAATCAGTGGTGAAATTAATACATTAAAGACCATTGTTAATTCTATTTTGTTTTATTAAATAATATATATATATTAATAATTAGCCTGTTCAATTTGTTCTCATTGTTAGCTCGTAGTGTGCCTGTTCAGAAATTTACTTATGTGAGCGGGAAAAAAAAAACAAAAAAAAAACAAAAAATTACTTCCCCTAAAGTAGACGAACCATATTCATTTATAAAATTAAAAACCTCGCCACAGCATCTTCAGACATATACCATACTATTTGAAATAGGGTAACATTACTACTAATAAGTGCATCTGTGCACATTGTGACCAACATGGTCCCAAAACAAAGGACGTTAATCTCTAATGTTCTGGAAGACCCACAAAATGTTACAGCGGTTCTCAAATTATATCCTTTTGTGTACATCTGTATCACATGTCTACAAATTATCATATTAATTTTAAGGTCACGTGACCGTGACCTACTTTTTCGATTTGTTCCACAGGTGACCCACTGGGTTATTATGGTATTAATTAATATATTTAATGGAAAGTTAAAAAAAAAATATTTAAAATGTTAGAAAATTTAATTTTTATTTTATTGGTATTGATATTTCCTCCCCTCTTTTCAGCACTGAACTCATAGGTATCTATGGCATTTTAGGTCCCGATAGACGATCTTTTCCCTTGGCAACTTCTTGTATGACTAAAGATGCCAATCACTGATACGTCGCTGCTAGTGTTGATTTTGAAGAGCCTCATGTCGTGTTTGCATACATTCGTATACCGCAAGAGTGGACGAGCAGTGGCTCATCCTTTTCGCAAATAAAAGATACGAGTTAACAGTTTCTGTTAGTTTGCTTATGTCTGGACAGATCTCAATAAAGATTTCCAAGATAGTTTTGTCAATGCATCCTCGTTGTTTTTCTACAGCCTTCGGACCACATCTTGACCGTTTTTATTACTCTCTTTGAAGTTTTAAGAGAAGGTTTTTTATTTGGTATGAGATGGACTACTACATGGTCAGATTCTCCAAGCTTGAATAAACGTTTACATTTGTAAGGCTGCTTAATGTTAACGTAGCATTTGTCCAGCGTTCTACCCTGCTTACCCTATAGTTTGGCAGTGTGTTGTCAATATTTAGGTTGTTGAAATCTCCGATTACGATTCAGAGTCTGGGTATGTACACAACAATAACACAATACATTCTTGGACTTGAGTTATATCTTGAGTGAGCGAACACTGGTTATCTTAAACAACTCACACTGTATCACCAGGTTTGGACACAACAACCCAAAGTCTGGAATCAAGAACCTCAGACTCGTGAAACACAAACGTGAAACGTCAGACAGAGATGAAAGCCTCAATCCTGTAGCTGCTGAGATCTCAATACTGAAATCTGATACTAAAACTAAGTCTGGAAACTAAGACGGGCAACAGAAATTAAGACCATATAGAAGACTCTATAGAAGGGTAAAAGATCAGATTCTTCTAATCATCTAGACTAATTACAAAAATAATCTACAAGTAAAACGATATAAAAATTAGATATGTCTGATAATATTTCATTGATACCTATTAGTTAATATATAAAGAAAAAAAGAAAGCATCTTTATGTATATATTTTGTTCTAATTTCCAGAACACTATGAACTTTTGTTTCCTCAAGACACATGCGGACTTAATGGTATGAAATCAGAGTAAAACAATACCTAAGTTTAAAACTAGTTTTATGTTGTTGTCGTCAAAATAGTCAAATTTATTTTGAGTGAGGATATCTTCAGTTGACGTCAGAATGGTCAATTTTATTATAAGCGAGGGCATCTTCAGTTGACGCCTTTGAACGCTACAAAATGCCTTTGCGTAACGTTAAGATGACCTTAGAAAGAGGACACCAATAACACAACTTCAAAATACTTGCTCTACTGCGTCGAATTGTCGGTTACACTCCAGTATCGGCGACCTAAAGCTTTTGTTAAAAGTGAATGTGTTTTTGTGTGTGGACTTTATTGTTTGTAAAAGGTAAGTACGTTCATTCATCTTAAACTGATCTATGTCTATAACATTATTCCTATTATATGATACGAATACGATATGACAGCCGTTCAGGAAATCGGCATTTCAAAATTTCACAAAAGTTTTGGTAGTAGTGTCCAGCAGTAAAGAATTTATAACTCTAGATGATTTATATATTCTATTAGGAAACTTTTATATAGGTTTCTACAATCACTAAACTAAGTTTATTAAATACAGTTAATGAATATGTATCCGCAATAAGAATGTCACGTTCCTTAGTCAAATTAAATAATTTTTTTACAAATTTAATGAGTGCAAGATGCATGTATATATTTATATTTCTATCATGTTTTTCTGTTACTGTCATTTGATACTATTTAGGATTCTTCATGTCTAATTAAAATATCGACAAAGGTGAGCGAATGCGTCATACAGTGGCTTATCTAACACAAGCTCTAGAAATGTCGAAGGCCAGAGATTCGTCTGTCACTGTTCATTGATACAGTTCCTTCTTCAGACCTAAATTGCACAGGATGTGAAGACAATCAGTTTCAATGTTCGACGATTAACGACGGATCATATGGTCAATACAACGACCAACTGTCTTTATTTTCCAGAACTAATGTCAGGTGGACACAGGGGGTATTCGAATTTCCAGTTTTAACTAAGATTGGATCCCGCTACCACTAGGTTTGCAAGCCAAGCGTTAATAATTCGCCACCACGCTGATCATGCTAGAGGCTGATTAAATTTAACATCTTATCAGAGGAAGTATCACAGAGTTGAATGAAATGTTACAAGGGCATAAGGAGGAAAGAACCAAAGAATAACATTCTTCAAGTTTATTCTCGCCCCTGTCGAGGTGTACTATGTTGCTGAACCAGAAGACACTAGTGGTGACTAGCATGAAAGTCCCTTGCCGAAGTTAGACACAGATGAATGAAATAAACCTTAAATAGACCCCTCGTGGACTAAGGCTTTGTCAGCATTTAAAAAGGCAAATTATGTAGGTTGCAACCGGGTTTGCGTTGTCTGTGAAATACTGCAGTCATCAGTAATCTTCGGGAATGAGGACGGGACGAGATTGAGAGTGGACATAATAACGTAGTCCTTATGCAATACAATCGCCTCCCAAACGACTTCTGTACGGGGAGTTATGTGCAGGAAGGCGCTCCCAGGGAGGTCAATATAAGCGCTATGAAGACATTCTCATGAGCTCATTCAAGAAATGCGATATCGAAGCTCTCGATCGTTCCTCATGGCGTGAAGCTGTGAGTCTCTGAGTCTCAAAATGTGAAACAAGAAGAATAGCCCGGGTGAACGAGCGCCGAATCAACAAAAAGAAGAGAGAAGAAGCCTACCCAGAACTGACAAAACCCAGCCATGCTTTTTTAAGTGAGGATTGGATTTTACAGTCATCTTTGAATTCATCGGAAATGAGAAATGTGCTCATCTTCGATCACGAATGAGGTGCTATGTACACACGTATTTCCTTATTTCCCTGCACCACAGTGGGTAGCTCACTGGACGTTGTGTTAATGTCGTTTGGTTCGAATCCAAGACTAAGTTGTTGTTTTTTTTATGTTGTCAAAAAAAAAATTTAGCCTGGAATATAATTTTTAAAAGTGTAGAAATTATTTGTATACATAAGAACAACAATGCTTGTTTGCTATTATTTCATCCATTGTATCATTTACTCTTGAGGAGTGATACAGGCAAGGTCAACATGGGGGCCGGGGTGGGAAGCGAGTGGACTGAGTTTGATGTAGGACAGCTGTTTTATTCTACCGAGACCGTCTTTGTTTTTCAATTCTGTGCGATGCACCCGCCGATCGGAGGCATTAGAGGGCTACCTAATTTAGCTATGCCGGTCCTGGTTGTATGTGAGAATGTGTACCATTTTATAACATAAGGAACGACAATAAGATTCTAACGACAATCCCACAATATGTAAGCATTTGTAAAAAGTTACATTCTATTCATATATACCGATCTGTAAATGTCACGCATGTATTGATAATAACAGGGTATATTTAGTTATTATATACGTATTTAAAATAGGTATAGCAAACTACAATATTCGTATTTATAAAATAAATAATGCATAGCCGTAAAACAGAAAAAAAATACACTTTATTTTACGTTGTATCATATTAAAAGTAGGTTTGAGTTAATGAAGACGTGGTCGTAAAGCGATTGGCTGCTGAACCGAGTGTTCCCGGGTTTTAATCATGATGAAGTATGATTTTAATCTAAGTAGGTCCGGCATCAAGCAACCACGCGACCGCAGTGGGCCCCGCGCTTTCATAGACCCAGTGCTATTTCTAATTGTAAACTGTAAACTAACAATTAAATCATTTTAACTTTTTGCAGGGTTTCTGCTGCTTCCTGATTTTCCAAGAGCTTCTGCAAATCTCATGAAATCGCAAAATATACGAAAACGTCCCAGAAATCTCCTGAAATCAAAAACATTATACAAAAACAAAAGGAACATCTTCTGCAATATAAATAAAATGGTCATTTTGGTGTGTCATTCAATTTGGAAAACGTCACTGCTAGACATGATTTCTAAAGATAAACGTTATTATACAATACCAGTAACTTTAACGTTTAAAGAAGCAATTCGCTCCTTAAACTTTTCAACAATGACTTGAAGTCAGCAATTGACGAAGATAGATTGAACAATTTGGCAATTCTTGCTATTGAGAGTCATCTATGTAGGAATAGCATTTGGATAATATACTGTGTCATTCAGACATTCTGGCATAGAATGCAACGGTGTTATTTTTTTTTAGTTTATCAAGTTCCACTGATTTTTGTTTCAAATTTGATACCTCTGACGGAATTAAGAATTCGTACAATTGTGAGGCATCAGAAAAGAAGTAGTATAAAATGCCGGTTGGCTGTATTACATAACTTAGATGGTATGCGTACATAGCGATAAATACTGGGCCTAGAACCGATAATTGTTGAACACCGTTAGGCTTGTTGAGGTGGCCCTAGTAACCAAGACACTTTGGGTGCTTTTAGTCAGTTAGGATCTAAGCCACTTTTGAAAGATTCTGGCGATCATCTCGTTGTAAAGTGTGTCAAAGGCTTCGGTCCAGTACAGAATAGAACGGATTGATAACTGGCATATGTTGGAGTTCTGAAATCCTTTGGTACCTATGAATTAAGCCACAGTTACTCCATGACTGAATGAATTAGAATATCCTCTTGTGCAGCGGATCTCAACCTTATTTGTCCCGCGACCCCTAATATAATTTCCAACTAGGCGGCGTCCCCCGGCCGTAAATTTGTTTGCTCATAATTAAATTTAAGAAAAGGTATTGTTCAGACTTGTATTTATTTGCTTTTCCATTTCGTATTCACAATACACATACTTGGGATCATTGGCAAATATGGCGACGTATGGATAACATTCTTTTATACCGTAAACTACATTGTTACAGAACTTGTGTTTGGATAGTATTTACAACTTGTTTCTATTACAACAAATCAGAAATCTAGTAGTAGGCCTACAACAAATGTCATCTTGGTCAATGGTGCTTCTGAATTTGGTCTAATAACTAAAAGCTGGATAACTTTGTTACGCAAAGATTTGTTCTTTAAAATGGAAGAAGACGACTCAGGCAGAAATGAACTAGTTTGAATACCAAGTACTGTTCTGCTTGTTAAAGCGCTTTGGAATGGAAGGAAAAAAAAAGAGGAATAAACTAAAAAGAAAAATCCTGATTTTCTGGGGGGGGGGGTTTAGGCGACCCCTGACCATAAGTCATTTGATCTCATAGTGGGGTTGCGACCCACAGGTCGAGAAACCCTGCTCTAGTGGTAGGTATCCTGCGGTATTGTATTTATTTTAAAGGATTATATTATTTCTAAAAAAAAATGAAATTAAAAACAAGGCCTTTTCCTCAACAAAGAATTGTTCTTTGTTAATGTTCATTATCTCCCTTTAAGTTTTTTTACACTTGAAAATTGATAGTCAACTCTCTAGAGTAGGGGTGGACAAATTACGACGCGCGGGCCACATGCGGCCCGCCGAAGTGTTTTATACGAAAGTAAATTCACAACACATTGGTTATGACCATCAAGAAAAATTATATTTACCATCTAGTTTTGACGAAAAGTGAAGTATTAATATAATAGGTAATAAAGTCTTTCACTATTTATAGTAAGTATCTGTTACCTATCCCTTAGTCTGGTGCACCGTCTGGGCACCAAGCAAGACCTGTAGACCGTCTTTCTCCATTCCTCTCTATCCTTTGGCCTGTTTAGATCCTCTTTCAATGGTAGGCCCATCCATTCTTTTATGTTGTCTTCCCATCGCTTTCTCTGTCTGCCTCTTCTTCTTTTTCCTGGTACTGTTCCCTGGAGGAAGGTCTGCACTACAAAGGGCGATAAACCTGCGAACGTCGGTACGGACAGAGGGACTTTTTTTAAAATTGTAAAAACAGCTAGTTCTAAAGCTCTGGAACATTATACTCAATTGTAATGAGTTAAACACTTCATTGAATGTTTCGGATATTAATAAAGACAATAATGAAATGTAAACAAATATTCGTAAAATTAGTTTCAATAAAACTTCAAACTCTTTGATCGAGAGTGTACAAAATGAAGTGAAAATGTGTAACTAAGTATAGGCCTACATGTCGATTAAAAAGACGTTATACACAGTTAAATAAATCCTCTTCTAGTGGCCACTTTTTTTTTAATTGGAAGTACGTATGTAGGCGATCAAAAACTAGCTGAAATGTGATAAATGTATGTGTGAGTATTAGAATTTTCAAATTTGTAATAGTTATACCACAAATTAAAGTATTACAGTGATCTTTTAGAACTACTGATTATCCTAGTTTTAAAAATAAAATTACGTAATAAGTTTTATATCAATACGTAAAATGTAATAATGGTTTGAGATCAAAACAAAAATATTAAAATGTTTTATTTATAAAAGTTTTTCTTAGTGTTATTTATGAGATTCAATTTTAGTAGATTTGTAACGTTGATAACCTCCCGTCAATCAAATATATTTAAATTAAATAATAAAGCATTAGTCAAACTTCAATAGTACCTCTGTTTTAAAACAACATTTAACCTTCGTTTTAAAATGTTCTTACATTCCAAAGTTTAAAACCCAGTACACTAAGGTCAATCTAAAACATATTACAGATTTAAAATTTGATACCACTTCCAATGTTAGTTAAATGTGTTATTGTGTTAGGTACATGCCATCCTCGTTAATAGTTAACCCAAAACTTCCTACTGGTAAGTTACAGTTACAAATAAACGAACCCCCTAAATTTCTATGTTGTTTATGGCATAGACAATATTTAATTATACATCTTTTTGCTCAGATCAGTATTTTTTCCCTTGCTTGTGACAGTTGACATTTGTCTTACAGGGGAAATACTCCTTTTACAGTGTTAGTAATGTCACTTCTCTTAACTGAGTGGGCTACAATACAACAAGTTTATCAACTCAATCTGAATGTCTGTTTGGTAAAAATCTTGCATCATTCTCACTGCATAGCCAAATAATAAAAATCTCTGACATCTTCCAGCCGTCAGAAAAAAAAATAACATACACACACTCCATAACAAAAAGCTTTATGAGTGATGGTAATGTAATTAATGTAAAAATATCATGTGTCATATTGTTTATAAGATCTAAATTGAATTGGTATTAAAAAGGTTATATACGGTTTCTAATAAATGAATATGTCTACTTAAAAAACAGTCAATATATATGAGATGTAGGGGAAAGGGGGGTAAAACGTACCCCCTAAGGGGGAAAATTCATAAAAAAAAAAGTTTGGCAAAAAGAATGTTTATTTTTTATGTCATAGCTTTACAACAACTCATACTACAAATGTGCAAGGTTTAAAGACTGAGTTATTTATATTAAAATAAAAAAAAAAAAAAAAAAAAAAAAAAAAAAAGAGTACTATTTACCCTCCCAAGAGTCTAAATAGTACCAGCATGGAGGGTAATAAGTACCAACTATATATATACATAACAATGCAGAAAGATTCACAAACATAACTCACAAGTATATAAGTATCAGCATTTTCACAACCTGCACATGCAATATGCACCCAAGAAGCACATATTAAACATTGTATCATATCTTCTTTAAGGTTTTCTTCGCATATAAAACAATACCAATTTTGACTTTTCTCACTCTCATTCTGAACAAATTGAATAGAAATTTTACTTTTTTTTTTCTTTTGTGTTGCAGGAATAATTTGAGTTTGTTGTTTTTTACTTTTTTTTGCAATTGCAGCATCCACAATAATTTTTTTTATAGGGACTGGAAGTTAAAATTTCAGATTGAAAAGATTTTTTTTTCTGTTTAACATGGGGTTTTTCTTTTACTGGGATAGGAGAAATTGCAGTTACAGGGATGTATTTAGACTTTGATTGCCGAGAAGGAATTAAGCAATCATAATGGCCTACATCATCTCCAATATTTGTAAGTCGAATAACTACTGCAGGGGAGGAAGGAAAATCATTCATGCCATATT
>JADKLZ010069564.1:35330-48060 GCA_021533235.1 Biomphalaria straminea | reverse complement strand
TGATTAAACTTGGCAGAAATGTTCCTTGGGTACCAACTTAGGCCGTAGTGTATGTATTGTAGCCCTAAAACAAACGTAAGACCCTTAAAAAAAATAAAGTTGACCAAGTCTATTAGACTATTGTATCTAACAAAAACTAGGTCACAAGGCCATGTCTAGAGGATGATGCAAGACTGAAGGGTCACACGCATGCGCAGAGATAAAAATGTCTAGATTTAAATTAACTATCAATCAATAAAACATTTTTTTTTACTTTTACACATGAATATATCTATTAGTGTCTATTTTTTTTAATTATTAAATTTAATTAACCTTCAAATTTGAGTTTACAAAACATTTTTTACATAAAATCGTTCGTTCTAAATGTAAATACTTTTCCGTAAGTCGCGAACCATCACTCTCGCCGCGTAGTGATACCTCTTGACAAAATTGCTACACATTAATTTACATACGTGTTAACAACATTTCTTCTCTTGCATCATCCCGCACTATACAAGTGAATGTTGTTGACCTACATACTGATTTAGATCGAGGTCAACACAAGTTTAGAGTTTTTAGTTATAGATTACGAAGTCATTCAATTTTCTTTTAAGAATCAAGATCTAGATCTAAATAAAATTAAACTAACAATGTTATATTAACAGTTGCATTCACGCGTTCGCTTAAATTATAAAATATATTTTATCGCGGTTTTTTTTTGTCACCAAGGCGACGCGTCAAGGGGTCATGAACTTACATAGCTACACAAAAATAAAAACAGATATTGACCTTTGAATAATTAAGCTCTATTTTGCGTTTTTTTTATTTAAATCAATGAGAGTTCAATATAGCATACTCTCTTATATACATGACTATACTTTTAATTAGTCTGTCCAAAGGCTGTGTGAAGCGTCTAGTGTGGTAGCTTAAATTGCTGCCGCCGCTGGCTAGCCTTGGTGAAAGGGGAGCAATTTTGTAAGTCTCTCTTGCCAGTATATAGCCTCTCCACAGCAAGTCCTATGCAGTACCTCCTCGTGGTGACAGATGGAAACTGAGGCTGTGAAGCCTCAGGCTAATCTGCAAGGGTCTCGGAGGAGGTTTGGCCCCAAGATGTGAGGCAGGCATGGCCCGACGGTGTGCGGACACGCCCTGCTGCCCACAAACCAAACTCCTAGCTATAGGTTAATAGCTGCACTGCCTTGTGTGTGTCCTTGTAAGGACTAAGGCTAAGGGAGTAAACCCTAACAGAAAATTCGGTCCTGGAGCCCCGTAGGCGGGGGGACAGTAGTACGACTACTGCCCTCTGGCAAACTCCTGCATCCACCTGACCCCAAATTGTGTTGGCTTGCCATCCCTTTGGACCTGGCCAGTATGGAAGAGAGGCGAGTGTTGACGTGTGGGCAGCCCAGCACCCGCAAATTCACGCCCAGGCTTTCCCCCAGCAATGGAGAGGTCACTCCATCTCTGACAGTAATGTCTCTGAAAAAACACGGGGAGTGGTAGTTACCGGTGATAAGTTCCTAGCTGATTGGCGTAAGCTGGAACGCCAGGGACCACTCTTGACGGTAGGAGGGGCTTTCTAGCCTCACTGGATAGCTACTGCCTGCCTTAAGCCGAGCAGCCCTTGGACAATTAAGTGCTATCCCGCCACAGCTTGCCGCACCACTGGGTGCTTGGTGCTAAGACAAAATCAAAAAGCAAGCTGCAAACACGCACCTGCAATTACAATCAAAAGAAAACCCTTTACATTAATGCGTTTCGCAAGCTGGAACATACGGACAATGTGTCCTGGCTTCAATACTGACCCTGAATTTGTTACCGACATGCGCCAAACAGCTATAATCGACAGAGAACTGAGCAGACTAAACATTGATGTAGCCTGTCTGCAAGAAACCAGACTGGCAGACAGTGGATCTCTTACAGAATGCAATTATACATTCTACTGGCAAGGAAAACCAGAACAAAGCCCCAGAATTCATGGCGTCGGATTCGCAATAAGCAACAGCCTCGTCCCCTGCATTGAGATGTTTCCCTTAGGCAATGAAAGAGTAGCACACATAAAATTTGCATCACCACAAGGCAGGGTTAATATAATCTGTGCTTATTCACCAACCCTTGATGCACCGGAAGAGGAAAAAGACAGATTCTATCAAGCACTGGAGGACGTAATTAAAAATATCCCGAAGTCCGAGCACCTCTATATAAACGGAGACTTTAATGCCCGTGTTGGTGATGAAAATGATGCGTGGCCAAAATGCTTGGGACCTCATGGAGTCGGCAAAATCAACGATAATGGCCAAAGGCTACTCGAATTCTGTTGCTCTCATGAACTATGTCTGACAAATACATACTTCCCTGGCAAGGAATGCCACAAAGTCTCGTGGCAGCACCCACGATCAAAAAGGTGGCACCAGCTTGACCTTTGCATCACTCGTGTGATGGAATGTTATGTCCCTTTCTATATACCCAAACAATACTGTACATGATCCCCCTTTTAGGAATGCTGTTTAGAGTATAGAGAGTTGTCCCCTTGGATAGGGGTCACTACTCTGATAGCCAAGATGGCTGATTAAACTTGTTTACCTGAAAGTATGTCAAGTTCTTATGTCATCTTTATTTAACAGTCAATCTTAACATGGTGGCAGCGGTGTTAAGGTAAAAGATAGTAAAAGATAAAAGATAGCTTAAAGAAAATAGAAGAAAACAGTAGCTAAAATGGCAACTGCTAACAGATATTTCCCAGTGCCACAACCACTATTGCAAACAGGCAATATGGCGGCCAATTGGAAACGATTCAGAAGAGACTGGGAGAACTATGAAAAGGCCACAAAACTCATAACAGAGACTGAAGATATACGTGTAGCAACACTAATGACCATAATTGGAAGTGAGGCAGCAGACGTGTTTGATTCATTTGAAAAAGGGCACCAGACAAAGATGAATGAAGTTTTGAAAAGTTTTGAAGAGTTCTACGTTGGAAGAACGAACGAAACATATGAGAGATATGTCTTTAATACGAGAAGACAAGAGGAGGACGAGAACATTGACTCGTACATAACGGCCCTGAAGAAATTGGCAAGCAGCTGCAACTTTGATAAACTAGAAGAGAGTCTGATTAGGGACCGAATTATCTTAGGGGTTAGAAGTGAACACCTGAAGATGAAACTGTTGCAAGACGACAAACTAACCATACAGAAATGCATAGATGTGTGTAGGATATATGAAAGGTCACAAAAGCAAATGAATGATATTAGAGAGGGTAGAAACGAACTTTTGGACAAACCAACGATTGAAAGAATATCAACATCTAAGTCAGGCCCAAAACACAGAAAGGAATATCAACAGAGTGACAAAGGGCCAAGACAAAGGAAAGCATGTAAATTTTGCAAGGGAGACCATGAATACATAAAGGAAAAATGTCCGGCCTGGGGAAAATCGTGTCACATTTGTGGAGGCAGGAATCATTTTGCCTCAGTCTGCAAGAAGAAAATATACAGCATTACTCAAGCAAAGACACAGAGCAACATAGATTCAGACTCAGAAGAAGAATTCCAAACTGAATGGGTAATGGCAATGGATAGCTCCAGAAAGCATAGAATGACTGCTGTCATGATGATCAACAACCAAAGAGTCAGATTTCAAGTGGACAGTGCTGCCGATGTCAATACCATAAATGAAAAATATGTGTCCCCAGACCAGATAGTACCGACGTCCCAGAGATTAACGATGTGGAATAAGACGGTAATGGAGCCAAAAGGAAAAGCTATTTTGGAAACCACCAATCTAAAGACTAATGAAAAATTCAATGTAGAGTATGTTGTAGTGCCAAATGATCTAACATGCCTGCTAGGATTATCCACACTGAGGAAAATGGAGCTCATTCACATAAATGAAGATCGATTTATCGCCAAAGTGGAAGCCACAGGAAACAAACATAAAAAACTTGATGCACTCGGTGACTTGGGCATGGCTACATTGAAAATAGACAGAACAGTGAAGCCCAAAGTCCTACCGTGTAGAAGAATTCCGATAGCATTAAAAGAAAAAGTCAGAGCCGAATTAAACTCACTAGTTGAACGAGGAATTCTGGAAAGAATTACTGAGCCCACAGAGTGGGTTAGCCAAATGGCATTGGTAGAGAAATCAGATGGCAAGATCAGAATCTGCATTGATCCTCAGCCATTGAACAAGGCACTAATGAGGGAGCATTACAACCTCACAACACTAGACGACATTTTGGCTGAAATGGGTAATGCCAAGATTTTTAGCAAAGTCGACATTCAGGAAGCTTTTTGGCACATCAAGCTAGACCCGGACTCATCAGGTCTCACTGCAATGGCGACTCCATTTGGTAGGTACAAATGGAATCGGCTTCCTTTTGGTCTCAAAGTAAGCTCGGAAGTGTTTCAAAGACATTTGAATGATGCCTTAGAGGGACTAACAGGATGTTTTAACGTGGTGGATGATATAATGGTAATTGGCAAGGGGGACACAGTAGAAGAGGCTCGCAAAAATCATGAGGAAAACCTATCAAAATTGCTCAACAGACTGAAGGAAAAGAATATCAGACTAAATGAAAAGAAATCAGTATTCAGAAAGTCAGAAATTGTGTTTTTGGGGCACATTATTTCCCAGTCAGGAATAAAACCAGACCCAAACAAGGTGAGAGCCATAACAAATCTAAAAACACCTGAAGACATTACATCGGTTCGGAGATTCTGTGGAATGATACAATATCTGTCAAGATTCATCCCAGGTCTCTCAGCAGACTTACAGCCAATAACAGAACTGACTAAAAAGCACAAATTATTTGTGTGGTCGAATGACTGTGAGAAAGCATTTAATATTGTGAAACAGAAGATATCCGATCATGGAATCTTAAGTTATTTCAACCCGGAGAAGAAAGTAACTATCCAGGCAGACAGCAGTCAAAATGGCCTAGGAGCTGTACTACTACAAGATGACAAACCAATAGCATACACATCAAGATCACTCACAGAGCCTCAGAAAAAGTGGGCTCAAATCGAAAAAGAACTTTTGGCAGTAGTAGTAGCTCTAGAAAAATTTGACCAGTACACGTACGGCAGAACAATAATAATACAGAATGATCATAAACCATTGGAAAATATACTTAATAAACCCCTCAGTTGTGCACCTAAAAGGCTTCAAAGCTTAATGATGCGTTTGTACCGATACGATGTTCAGTACCAGTATACCAAAGGAAGCAGATTACAGATTGCCGACACGCTAAGCAGAGACCCTTTGCCAGAGCATGAAGACTTTCCCGACACCTCTATCAACACTGTAGGACTGGCACTTCCAGATATGATGTTGAACAAAGTTAGAGATGCAGTCAAAGTAGACAATGAGATGCAGATGCTAAAACAGTACATACTGAACGGTTGGCCAGACAAGCATCATATTGTACCAGAAATTAAACAGTATTGGTCACTTGCAGATGTACTGACCTATGAGGATGGCCTTCTAATGAAAGGGGAGAGAATCATTATCCCAAGAGAATTAAGAAAAGAAGTTGAGACCAAACTACATGCAGCACATTTAGGGTATGATGCCATGATGAGAAGAGCAAGGGACGCAGTTTTCTGGCCCGGAATAGCAGCAAGAATAAAAGAAATAGCTAATACATGCCAACCTTGTCAGCAAAGCAAACCGGCAAACCAGAAAGAAAGCTTAATACAGCATAATGAGGGATCAAATCCCTGGGATAAAGTTGGAATAGATTTATTTCAAATATTTGACCAACAATACCTTGCCATAGTTGACTACTATTCAAATTTTATTGAAGTAGAACATTTGCACACGACAACAAGTCAAGTTGTTATAAGAAAACTAAAAAATTTATTTGCCAGATATGGTGTCCCCAAAGTGTGCATCAGTGATTTTGGACCTCAGTTTTCATCTGCTGAATTCGCCACATTCATGGAAGCATGGGGTGTCCACCATTTAAAATCCTCACCAGGACATCATCAGTCAAATGGCAAGGCAGAGGCAGCAGTGAAAATATTAAAGAATCTGATGAAAAAATCAAAAGAAAGTAAATCGGATGCCTATGAAGCCCTATTAGAGTTCAGAAATACACCCAGGCAAGATACCAACTTAAGTCCGGCTCAGATGCTATTTGGAAGGGCAACAAGAACGTTATTGCCTAGAAAAGAACATCCTCCAAGAATTTCACAACAAGAAGCCACAGTCAAACGAGAGAAGCGACAGCAAAGTGTGAGAAGACACTATGACAAAACAGCTCGTGACATGAAGTTTCTAAACGTTGGACAGAAAGTTTTTTTTCAATCCCCCAACGATCCAACCTGGAGACGAGGCAGAGTATGTAAGCAAGTGAATGAACGTGCTTACATTATACAAGGTGACAATGGTTCCAAGTACCAAAGGAACAGAAGACACCTAAGACCAGACACCTCTAACAACATAGACTTTTCGCCAGACAGAGAAAGTGAGTGTGACATTTTTCCAGATGGAGAGAATGAGAGCAGCAGCAGTCCACCAACCACCCAAAACACTCATCAGTACTCTCTGCGACCTAGAGCCACTCTGCAGAAGCCTTCAAGATACGGGGACTATGTTTAAAGACTGTACATATTCACTATGTTGTAAATAATGTTGATTGTTGATTTTATTTTTTTTTATTTTGTTTTTTTTTAGGGAGGAGAGGGGATGTTGATGGAATGTTATGTCCCTTTCTATATACCCAAACAATACTGTACATGATCCCCCTTTTAGGAATGCTGTTTAGAGTATAGAGAGTTGTCCCCTTGGATAGGGGTCACTACTCTGATAGCCAAGATGGCTGATTAAACTTGTTTACCTGAAAGTATGTCAAGTTCTTATGTCATCTTTATTTAACAGTCAATCTTAACAACTCGAAGGGCGGATCTGAAAAGCGTCATCCACACCCGCTCATACCATAGTGCGGACTGCAACTCAGACCATTCACTTGTGCTAAGCAAGATCAAACTAGCTCTCAAGAAGGCTTATACCTCCAATCAACCTGGAACTAGGCGAATTAACGTCAACCATGTAGGAGACCCGGAGAAGTCTGCTCTCTTTGGCGAGCTCCTGAACAGTTCAATTCCCTCGTTATGTGACGAAGAAGACATCTCCACTAGATGGGGGAAATTAAGAGATGTGATCTATAGCTCAGCAATTACCGCATTTGGACCTCAAAAGCACAAAAATGTAAACTGGTTTGAAGCGAATATAGCACAGATGGAACCTTGCATCGAGAAAAAGCGATCTGCACACCTCGCTCACAAGACAATGCCTAGCCCAAAATCTTTGCAAGCCTTCAAAGCTGCTAATAAAGAGGCAAAACAAATGGCTAGACAATGTGCTAACAACTTCTGGAGGGATACCTGCAACAGAATTCAAGAAAGTCTCTACTTAGGAAATAGTAAAGCTCTGTTTGACGGCATTAAAGCGGCCCTGGGCCCAACAGTGTCTAAGCCTTCTCCCCTCCTATCAAAATCTGGAGAAAAAAATTACAGATCAAACCAAGCAGCTAGAACGATGGACAGAGCACTACCTCGATGTATATGCCACACTGAATACAGTAGACGATGTCGCCCTGGCGTCCCTACCAGATCTCCCAGTATTGGAATGCCTAGATACCATTCCTAGCCTTGATGATCTAAAAAAAGCAATTAACTGCATGAAAAATAGAAAATCCCCAGGGAGTGATGGCATCCAAGTGGAAGTAGTTAAGGTCAACGAATCAGTCCTGCTACCTGAACTCTATAATCTCCTATGCCGCTGCTGGGAAGCAGGTCATGTCCCACAGGACATGCGTGACGCAAATATTGTCACAATATACAAGAACAAAAGGGATCGGAGTGACTGCAACAATTATAGGCGTATCTCTCTCCTCAGCATAGTTGGGAAAATCTTTGCTAGAGTGGCACTATCCAAGCTGCAAGTGATAGCTTCTAGAGTCTACCCAGAATCTCAGTGCGGATTCAGGAGTGGCAGATCCACAATAGACATGATATCCTCTCTTCGACTACTGCAGGAAAAATTCAGAGAGAGAGACAGACCCCTTTACATCGTTTTTGTTGATCTGACTAAAGCCTTTGACATGGTCAGCAGAAGTGGCCTTTTCAAGCTCCTGAGGAAAATAGGCTGCCCTCCCAAACTACTGAGGTTCATTGAATGTTTTCACGAGGAAACGAAATGTACTGTGAAATATAATGGAGCCCAATCAGCATCTTTTGAGGTTAGCAGTGGTGTCAAGCAGGGATGTGTGCTTGCACCTACTCTGTTTGGCATATTCTTCTCCTGCTTACTGCACTATGCTTTCAACGACAGCAACGAAGGTGTATATCTCCACACAAGATCCTCTGGAAAACTTTTCAATATATCAAGGCTGCGGGCAAAAACCAAGGTTAGGAGGAAACTTGTTAGGGAACTCTTGTATGCTGATGATGCAGCTATTGTAGCTGACTCTGATATTCAGCTCCAGACCCTGGTTGACAAACTATCTGCTGCTTGCCAGAAGTTCGGCTTAAATATTAGTCAAAGCAAGACCAAGATACTGGTCCAAAACACTAATGCTGCACCTCAAGTAAACATTAATGGTCAACCACTTCAAGCCAGGTTTGCAGAATGCCAGTAGGTAGACTACCACAAGATATACTATATGGCGATCTTATTGAAGGCAGGAGAGCAAACGTGACATGAAGCTATTTAAAATCGACACTAGCAGCTGGGAAAAAGTAGCACTGGATAGATCCACATGGAAAGAGAGCATAAGAGAAGGGTCTCGGATTGCAGATGTCATACACAACAGAAGCAGAAAGAAGGCTGAAAATATAGCTCCGCCGGGTGTTTTTATATGTCCAACCTGCAACCGCAGCTGTGTGTCAAGGATTGGCCTCTTTAGCCACACAAGACGTTGCAAAGGGAAAAGATCGTCTCACGAGACGTAAAATGCCTCAGACTTTTAATTAACAATAACTATTTTAAAATTAGATCTAAAAGCTTTCATTTCATTGATGACCTAGATTGACCTAGATCTAATAAACTACTTTCTTCTCATTTGGAGGCTGGAACTCTTATATTTCTAAAAATATGGGAAAAAGAAGTGCCACCAGAATGGAAGGAGGGCTACCTCATCAAACTCCCAAAGAAAGGCGATCTTAGTTCCTGCTCTAACTATCGAGGGATAACACTACTGTCCATTCCAGGGAAAGTGTTTAATTGCATTCTGTTAAACCAAATGAAAGATGCTGTAGACCCACATCTCCGTGACCAACAAGCCGGCTTTCGAAAGGAGAGATCATGTACAGATCAGATAGCAACACTACGT
This sequence comes from Biomphalaria straminea, assembly GCA_021533235.1. Classification (NCBI taxonomy): domain Eukaryota; kingdom Metazoa; phylum Mollusca; class Gastropoda; family Planorbidae; genus Biomphalaria; species Biomphalaria straminea. Next base: position 38,744 of record JADKLZ010069564.1, on the reverse strand, counting down.
ATAATTTTGGAACAGTCCATGGAATGTAACTCCCCTATCTACGTCAGTTTTATAGACTATGAGAAGGCATTAGACAGTGTGAACAGATGGACCCTCTGGAGACTTTTGAGACACAATGGAGTGCCTGAAAAAATTAATAACATCATCAAGAAGTCATATGAGGGATAACTTGCATAGTAGTGCATGGCAGACAACTGACAGAGGCATTTGAAGTCCAAACATGAGTGAGACAAGGCTGTTTACTCTTTTCCTTCTTATTTCTACTAGACATAGATTGGATCATGAAGACAGTAACTGACCAGAAGCAGAACGGTATACAGTTGACACTTTGGAAACAGTTAGATGACCTACACTTTGCAGACGACTTAGCTCTTCTTTCTCACATACAGCAGTGGATGAATTGATTTATTTTTAAAATTATCATCTTTTTTGTTCACGTCATTATTGATTATTCAAAGAGACTAAATGCATGCTATTTGTAGAAAGAAAAACCCGAGCAAAGCCGGGTAAAATTTAGCTAGTTAGTATATATTATTAACACAAGTAATAAGTTCGTATACCAATTGTTCAAATTCTAAACTAAAATTTGTCCACCCCCACCGGAAATTGGACCGCCCCCCCACTCGAAAGCTTATGGGGGGGCGAAATTGATGCCACCGCCCCCTTTTGACCCCACCATATCGGCCAACATACTAGAGGGGGGGGCGAAATCATTTAAAAATATGTAGAAATATAAAATAATTAGTATATATTATTAACATAAGTAATAATTTCATATACCAATTGTGTGAATTATATACTAAAATGCGTCCGCCTCCCCCCTATGGGGGGGGGGTCGACCGAGAGGGCGGGATCGATCGCCTCTACCGCCCCCCCCCCCCGATCCGGCAGTGGTCATTATACCTTCCAACTCTAGTGAATCCCGCCATGTCCAGCATTTGTTTAGAAAACTGTATTTCTAAAAGAAAAACAAAATCCAGTGAAATAAAAATATTTCTAAAATAAAAGAAGGAAATATCGACCTACTTTGTAAGACTTGACAGAGGAAACTTTTTACATCACTTTTAAAATAGAAAGCTACGGTGTAATTTGTAAAGTCTCTAAGTTGACTTGTACTAGCGATGTGAACAGTACACGAGCTTTTAGCATCACTATCAAGGAGAGTCCAATTCACACTACCATTAAATATCAGTTGTTCTTGACTGGACACGCTCATAGACAGCCAATCTCTCGTCTCTAGTGTCATGCAGCTAGAACATGATGTGTTTTTAGTCAGTTTGGAATCGACAAATGTAATAGTTATATTCTGACAGGTGACTATCACCTCAGAGCTGACAGCTGAAAGTAAAAAAGTAAAAGTAATAATGTAAACGTAAATGTATATAATTAAATGAAGGCTAATTAGTCACAGAAAATAGAACATTTTAATTTTAATATTTACAAAATCCAATAAAATTGCTACAGGTTAAATAAGTAACAAAATTACTTTGCTATCCATATAGCGAATGATGTCAGTAGATATGCAGCAACAATGCCTTCATTTTAGTTGAATCAGTTATTGATTAAAGTAGATATCGTTGCATTAACATAAGTTTGTATATAAAGACAAAACTCAATAAGTTTATTCACTTACGAAGTATGTAAAACTTTGTCAATATTACACATTTTATCAACCATGTTGTCAACATAATGAAAGAAAAACTACTTCTGATATCCAATGTTTTTGTTTGGACTATTGGCGAACTAAAAAAAAAGAGCTTAATGAAGAGTGTGTGTCTCTTATCTCTGAATAAAAACAAATTAAATAGAAAGTGTGTCACTCATTTGTCTTGACATCCTGTTAGTGTCCTACAACTGAGACCAATGAAAACTAATGGATGGTTCCTTCACAACTCTTACAATGTTCAACTCTGAGACTTTCCATTTCTATATTTAGTCTAATTGGTTTCCGTTATTTAGTAGCTCTAGTGGACTATTTCAAAACATATTTTCTATTTTTTTAAATAATTGTCTGTTTGTTAGAAATCGAAGACATTTCCATGAATTAAATTTTATATAATTTATAATATCATATTGGACACCAAAATGAAATCCGCTGCCGAGGATAGATGTAGACGGCGAAAAGAAAATCTAAATCAACCACCGATGGACAATGGTTATGCCTGCGCTGAGTGGCAAAATATGTAGATCACAGCTGGGGCTGCGTAGCCACGTTAATAATGATTGAAAAATTCAGATAATTAGAATTATAATGTCAAACACGCAATAATCAAGTTATGAAAATCGCCAATATATTTTGTTTACAATGCGAATAGCTAAAAATAAAAAACGTTTTTTTTTAGACGAAACAAACAATAACTTCTCGGGTTATTTTTCTTCATTTCAATACAAAGCGAGTCCAAGTATGACTTGGTGTTCAACCTGGAGTGAAGGTTAATATCAAACTTTGGTCACAAGCCATTTAAAGAACCTTCATTAGATTCTATGAGCAGAAGTTTTCAGTGGCTGTAGGACATCACGTGGTTAGGTTGCAGAATTGGTCGTGACGTCATCTTCTTATAACCAGAACTGTTATTTTTGTTAGTAGGATATTTCACGACAAACACAACTCTAAACAATGTATTTCTGAACCTCAGAAGTTAAAAAAAAAGGTTACCTACTGTCTTTCAGCTGATTTCAGATTCATTCTATTTAAATGTACAAAAATCTCTGTGTCTAAGAAGCACTACTTCAAAAAAAAAAAAAAAAAACTAATGGTGTGTATTAAACAACCATTAAGTAATGTTTTGTTTTTTTTAGGAAACCTCGGAATTTTGCCATTTTAATCTGGCTTTATCATCACAGGAATCCCTGAGCCTTTGGGCCTCTTTTCTTTGCCTCTTTTTGGGCTTTGTGTGCCTCTTTTATGGGCCATGTTGCCTCTTTTGTGGGCCTTTTTTATTTTTTTTTATATATTTTATTTAAGATTCAGTTTATGCATTTGCTTTCATAGCAGAAAAAGAAAAAAAAACTTTCACCTCCCCTAAAAAAAGTCCTGACTACGCCCAAGAGGACTCTACGTACATTAAAATAACTTGTGTGTTGTCCTCGTTCGTGATTTCTATATTGAAAGATTCACATTTGTACAGATAATTGGTAGTACAAGTGTTGGCTTCAATTCGTACACAAGTTGGACGTAAGCTGGCTCAACATTAGTGGTCAATTGTAGAAATGTCCAGTTGATCAAATAGTTCTGTCCTTTCAATCATAAATGTTCTCCGTGTTTTTACCTAATGTGTCAATGGCGTCAAAGTGGAGACTAAGTCTTTTGAAGTTCAAGGCCAACAGAGGCTTCCCTCAGAATGAACAATTTGTATGAGAAGGATTCAAACGGATGTCAATTGGTCCCTGGGACAATCAACTAAAGCCGAGCTA
>JADKLZ010069564.1:17055-27525 GCA_021533235.1 Biomphalaria straminea | reverse complement strand
TAGTATATATATATATATATATATATATATATATATATATATATATATATATATATATATCTTCTATTTCGAAAACGGCTCTAACGATTTTCTTTAAAATTTCAACGTATCTAAATGTTAGTGAGAAAAAAAATCTCAACTCATTGGCCACATCGGGAAAACTCGAGTTTTACCGTTATATCGGTTTGAAAAATGTCTCATTATCGAAAAATTTATTTTGGTTTGAAGGTTTTATGAATGACATAGAGAATTTATGAATGAAAGTTTTCCAATTTATGAATGAAAGTTTTCCATGACGTAAACGGGAAAAACGATGCTTACGTCACTAGGCTTACCTTACTACAATGCAAACAAGAACGAGTTTTAAAGTATCAATGGACCTAATTAAACATTTGCGCACCCTCATATTGAAGATTGATTTATTATACAACTATGGAAGGAAAGTCATGAAATTAAATGTACCGATGTATGATTAGTTATTTTGCGTTTTAAGTGCTTAATAAATTGTTTACACTTTAATTGCGTAGAGCGGTGTAGATTTCCTCATTAATCTTCGGATTTGATGTCAAGCCTTATTATAATTATTATTTTGCTGGTAAAAATATGACCATGTGTTCATTGCTTCAGCGTCTAATGTCCCGTACCAAAAACAAAGGAAATAGTGATTACACAGTTGCTCTACGGCTTACTTTCTCACACTGAACAAGATATCTAGCTAGCGGTCAACGAGTTTGCGTACGCTGCAGCCACTTTCGATTTAACTATAAACCTCAGTAAAAAACTTGGGGTTAGGGCGTGGTGACGAAAGGCCTAGGAGATATCTGAATGGAGGCATGTGTAAAAGCAGGCCATATCCTTCCATGGGCTGTAGCACCAGTAGCCGGTATGAACTTCTTATAGTCTGACAGTCTGGCTGAGCAGGGCACATATCCCGTAAAAAAATCTGAAGAGTTTCTTTAGTGTTCTGTTTGTTCTATATGTAATTGTACATGGCGATTAAATATCAAGTCTCTTAAGTCCTCCTACAGTCTAGACAGCGAAAACCTATCGTAGGCCTACTATTATTGGCTTGGAAGAAAGTCTTTGCAGTTTTACCCAATAACGTAGAAATTTGCGTCACTCGATGTTTTGTACTAAACCATAATTGAATATACTAATTCCAAAATTAAATGTCTGAACGTACCAATTTACATATAGAACAAACAGAACACTAAAGAAATTCTTCGAATTTTTAGTCTTTATTCGATCGTTCATTTTCGTAATTTAAAAAAAAATCCCAAAATGACTTCGAGTATATAACCTTTCTTATGAAATTATTTAACCGAGCAAGGCTCGGCCACCTGATATTATATATTTACTTATATAATATATATATAAATTTTATTTCGAAAACGGCTCTAACGATTTTCTCTAAAATTTCAAGGTATGTGCGTATTAGTGAGAAAAAAATTCTTAACTCATTGGCCACATCGGGAAAACTCGAGTTCGACCGTTATTTCGATATGAAAATGTCTCAATTTAATTTTGGTTAGAATAATTTATGAATGAAATGGAAAATTTATGAATGAAAGTTTTCCATGACGTAAACGGGAAAAACGCTGCTTACGTCACTAGGCTTACTATAGTGTACTTCTTTGCAAACAAGAACGCGTTTAGAGTAATGAATGAAGGGATGTGTAAAACTAAAAGCAGACCACGGGCTGTAGCACCACTGGGATGGATGGATGGCAGGCAAAAGCAGGTATGAACGTCTTATTGTCCGACAGTCAGGCTGGGCAGGGCATTTATTTAACCGAGCAAGGCTCGGCCACCTGATATTAATTATAAAGCTAATTAACAACACTCACACACACACACATCCGTGACACGTATATAATTTTTATTTTGAAAACAACTTTGTCGTTGCGAAAACTTGTGGTCGACCGTTTTATGGGTTTAAACAAGTTTCATTAATGTAAAATATTAATTTTAGCTTTCGATTTACTGAAAAGGTAGTAACAATCCAATCAATATCAATAGAGTGAATAGACACACAAGAACATTTTCAAAATAAACTCGGGAAACGAATCATTCACCTAAGCGAACCTCGGTCACCAGGTAATTTAAGTCATGAATATAATCAAAACATAGGGCGGTCTGAAACATATTTTGTGGACACTTTAGTTGAGTCTACTAACACAGTTGATTGAGCAAAGCATACAAAACATTGCTTTTAGCGTCCCCTTTTAGCATTGATGGGGTAGAAGAAAAGAAAATCTTTAAAAGATTTAATGAGTTATTGCTGACCTGATGACCTGCAATGTACCGATGGACCAAATGTAAAACAAATAATAACATTTTATAAATAAAATCTTAAACATTAATTGTCACATTCTCAAACAAAAAAATATATTTCCTTATATGTATATACAAGGAATAACTTGTTGGATATTACATCAGCTATTTATAGCAACATATTTGTTTTTATCTTTTAGACATTTGTATTAAAATAGGATGTTTTTAGCCTTCAAAGCAACTTTTAAAAAAAAATCGAAAAAGAAAAAAAAAAAAAACTTTCAACCGAAAAATCTTCCATACAAGACTGAATAATCTTATTAACGTCTCTAACCTAAAGATGGTACATTCTTTTTTATATGTAGACTTTTCTACAATTTAGAAATGAATCAATAATTTGTCAATAATAATGTTTTTGATTTATTTGAAGGCATTAAAAAGAGAGTTTGATGAAAGCAGTTAATGTAATCTAGAAAATCCATTTATAACCTAGAAATTAATTTATACCCCGAAATTAAATCCCCCCGGCAAGGGGGGCGTGTTACAAGTATATTTTGCTTTCTCCCAACTCTGTTAATTTAATTTTGTATCTACTCGTAATCCTTGTACGTAGCAAGAGCGCCTTGTATTTTAGTTTTTATTTTGTTTGCTACGTTACAAAGTCCTGTGGCATTTATATGTCAGTCTTTTTCATGAGGCAGTTCACCCTCTACATTTGGTTGAAACGGACAGTTTGTTTTTTCCGTAAAAGATTGTTAGTCTGTTTAAACAAGTACCAAGTCCTTGGACGTATTATTCGGTATGATTTTGGAACCCTTAAATGAGTTACTTCATTTAAAATATCTCTTTTTATATTTTCTATGATGCTGTCACTAATTCTGGTTTTAGAGTAAAAGTTGATTTTTTGGGGGTATTTATTTCGTTTATTGAGTGCCAGTGTTTGATTAGTATTACTGAACTGTTGATGTCGCTTATCTTCTCAGAAGTATCTATACAGTCTTGAGTGTCATTGTCAGTGACAGCGTTGAGTGTCAGTGACCGTTCCACAACAGATGGTGCCAGTTGGGGATCAGTTGAGCTCTAACTCTATTATTGCTGATTTCGGCAGTATTGTGACGTCAGTCAGATTCTGCTATGAAACCATGGTGACAAGTTGGTAGAAGTAGCAAGGTGCTTATTTGTGATTATTGAATACATAAACATACCATTATTCTATTCATCATTCTATCATTCTCATTATACAGTATCCTAGAATTAAATTCGTATTATTGTTATTTAAATTCCTCCACACAGTTGGTTACTCTATGTACAATCATGTGTGAATGATGTTCTTGTCAGGTTGAACCTCGGGACCTTAATTTCCCTAAACCATTGAACAACATATATAATTCTTTAACCTGACAGTGCGGGGTGGTAAAATTGTGCTACTTTTTATTACTTATTTTTATAATAGGAGACAAAATAATATAAACAGGATAATACACTGTAGAAACCTGGCTAAGCCTATGCCTAGCAGTGGTTCTTAAAACCCACTTATATGACTTTCATATTTTGTTCGATATATCGTAATTGTCTGCTTTTCATTGTAGGAATATTGTTTTTGATCGCTAATTGACATATTATTTAATTTTTTTCATTTATTTCGTAAAAAAAAAAAAAAAAAAAAAAAACTTTAAAAAGATTTTTATTATATATCCGATGTACAGAACAAAGGAAAGGTTGATAAGCTAAATTCGTTAAAAGTTATAAGATAATTTGTGTGTATTTATTTAGCGCTGCGCAAACAGATTCTCAAAGCTCTTCTATTTCTAGCTTATTTTTAGTTCTGTAATTTAAATTGTTTCGTTAATAGAAGTCACGCTTCCTACATGAAGGATTATTTCCTCAGGTTTGAGAATGAACTTTTACGGTCAACTTAAAGATGAGCGACGCAGCACAGGAAGTGACTAAAGCCGCATGACGTAATTTCTAGCATGGCGTCTCACTGACATAGAAAAGAACACTTGATAGATACATCGGCAGACTTGAGAGCGTAAGTACTTCTTAGCACGTCTTCACGATACAACTTGAAAGCAAGAAGAAAATTATTTGTAGTAGAAATAATTGACAAGTTTTTATTGTATTCTCTGCAATGAAGTAACTCAATAGAGAAACTCATTGTTAAGCAACTTTTTAACAACTGCAAGCCATTATATAGATAAACAATTTCATAACACATCGAGCATTTAAATTATAGAAATAAAAAAAAAACATTCTCACTATTCACTTGAAATAATTATCTTCAGTCTAAATTTCTAAGTCACTTGATCACAACATCTAGACACTCATTTTTAATACTGTTCTTTTTTCTTTATCGCTCTCTTTTTCTCTCTACTTCTCTCTATATATATCTTTTATTCTCTCTATATCTCTCTCTATCTTTTATTCTCTCTCTCTTTTATTCTATCTCTCTATCTTTTATTCTCTCTCTGTCTGCCTATCGACATTTTATAAACACAACTATTCTAAAAAAAAAAATTTTTTCAAGTATTATGGAAATATAAATACCAACATAAAATCACTCTAATGAACGACTTTGTTTCGTTTGATTTTCTTTTGTTCTTTTTGTTTTATCTTTGTTACGTTTTTCTTTTTTCTTAATTTCTTTTTTCTTCAACTTTTCTTTCCGAGATTTCTTTAAATGCACTTTGGTCCCTGGTAAAGAAGTGGGAAGGCGAGTGACTGAAGTTTTGGTCACATTGTAGCTGGACACTTTGGACTTGGTTTTTATCTGTCTGTTCTCTAAAAATAAAATGAGAACTTATGTTAAGTCACAAAATAAAAGAGAAGTTGTGCAATAAATTTACTTGAAAAAATAATTATAATTAAACATTCATTTTTTTAATTACTTTAACTAAAGAAAAATGACTTAATCAATTAAAAAAAAAGATGAATGCTAATTTTTGATGTGATGTGTGTTATTGTATAATTAATTCCAACGGCAGTAATCTAAAGAAGGCAAGTACAAGACAATATTTGTTGTGTTGACTATGGATGCGCTCTACTTTATTTCATTACTTTTTAAAAATTTGGACATATTTTTCTCGTTGGGATATTTTAAAAGAATAAACTTCAAAGTCAAATATTAATCAGAAAGAAATATTTGGTTTAAGTAGCGAGTCTTGCATGTCTGTATCCAGAAGAGTTTAGACACTAGATCTAGTTATGTCCCTTGCAGCTCCCGTTTAATTCGTTCCTTGATGTTTTTTTTTTATTATTATTGGAAAACTCCTAATATTAGCTGCCACCTTCACCATTGGCTGGCCAAAACATGGACAGTAGTTAAAAGCACACAAAAATATAGTTATTTAAATCTGAAAGTTGATTGAGTGAATTACCAATGACGCGAATGTCGTTGGTTGAATCCTATACTGTCAAATATTTACCGAGCTTATATCAAGTCACTACGTCTGTCTGGTCAAAGTCTTTTAGGAATTAATTTTCCACTCCTCTTCTCGGATCAAGTTTAAAATTCGCTCAATTATCATCCATAGTGAATGCCAAAATATGGAGTCAGGTTGAGGTATAGACGCTTTATAATAATTCACATACATTTTGAGACGTCAAGAATAGCAAACATACAAAGAAAAGGTCAAGAACTACTCACCGCTTAGAACTACTTTCAGCGTCAAATTACTACACAATACTTCAGCTCCTTTTCTAGAACAAATTTGAATCGTTTGATTCCCTATGTCTTGCTCTGTGATGTTTGCAATCTTAATTTTAATCAATCGCCTCCAGTTCTTGTTCAAGTTTTCCTTCACACAAAGTTTGGGCCCACAGGACTTAATCTCCTGTTTGTGAGTTTGATAATAGACTGAAACTCCAGGAACTTTCTTGGACATAGTGACATTGACACTGACAGTCAGAGATTTTCCAATTTTTGTTGTTAACACTGCCTCCTTAGGACTTAATACAGGTGAACCTAAAAAATGTAGTGAAGCATATTGTTTCTATTAGTTTCTAAACTGAGGTAGTGTTAGTACTTTGTAATATTGTCTTACTTAACAAGAAACAACATTTCAGAAAGTCATTTTAAAGTTTCATTTATGTCGATTTATGATCGACTTGTATTGACAGAGAAGAGAACAGGAAGTTCTTGACATCATTCAAAGACCTTGACCTGTGACTCAGAGTTGTGCCACTCCAATTCAATGACCTTCCTCGGCTAAGTCTATGTGTTTGTGTCTAGACATTTGAGATTTTTTTCAAGAATGTACAAAGTTTGGATTAATTTCTTAGTGCTTCACACTCTAACATACAAATAAAAAAAATAAAACAAGATTACAAAGAGAGTTTATGTGATACACAAACTCAGAGGCGGCCCCCGTCTGAGTCGGATCCCTGTCAGATCCGCCTATTCGCAAGATGTTTCGGATGTTCCTTCTAAGTTGAAAAAAATTAACTTCTTGCTGGACGACGGAGGATGGCAGCTAGCAGGGTATAAACCTGCCTGATCTTGATGTTTGCGCACTAGACTGTAGTTCGGATTTATCGTTAGTCCCTGGCTCAATTCATGCATGCTCCCATCCCCTCCTGCGGAAGATTTGGACTAGGAAGTAAACTATCTTTAACTCTGAAGAAACATTCGAAACATGTAAATAAAACAGACACATAACCCGGGAGCGTCGAGATAATCAATTCAGCACGCTAACCGCACGACAAGGCATCGCTCTTAACTTAATAACAAACTGGTTACAAACTAATAGCCTGATATATACAATATGTCACACGAGCGATTTTAAATAATATTTCAGCATTAATCTCTATGGATGTAGATCTACATAAACTAAACTTCTGATTTAGTACTCTTAATATAAATCTTATTAATTATTATTATTAATAATTTGGATTTAATTTAGATAAGATTTATCTAAAATTAAAAAAAAAGCCCAGATAATCAATAGAATGAATGCAATATTGAATTTCAAAATAGAAGATTAGTTTTAGGTTATTATAACATTTCAATGTGATCTAGACATAAACATCCGGAACAATCTATTATAGATAGACCAACCAACATACAAAACGCACAAAAATGATCTTCTTTTATTCTAATGGGGGCACTAAACAATTTTTTTTTAAAAATTAAGAAATTAGTTTAGAATTATGTTATGGCCGGGATTTACGCTAGTACACGAAACTCGCTGCATGAAAAGTTCCTTTTAAAAAATGTACGTGATATTTGAATATGAACTGTATTTCTTATTGTAACATCCCCTCTCTTACATTTACGTAATTGTTTTAGAATTGGTGTATTGTTATTAAAAAATAAAATCGCTTGCATAATTAATTTTATAAATTAAACGGTTTTCTTTTAGAAAACCCAAAAGTAGCCGTTGCACGTAAACTTTTCAAGCTGCAATTAATGGTGAAATAATATTTTTCGTATCTCTTCTAGTTTTCGAGCCCTGAGTGTGACAGACGGACAAACGGACAGACGGACATTTTCCATAAACCTAATGGCGGCTTTTCCCCTTACGGGGGCCGCTAAAAAACATTAAACCAAGCTTTTCTAATGGTAATAACCACAATATCACTGCCATATATTGCAATACTGCAAGGTTTAACTCTATCGTATGTACAAGACAGACAGGCAGAGGTTAATATAAGCCTTGTAAAAAGAAACTATACTTAATTTAAAACTCCATTGGTTCTCAAACCTTAATTTTTGACGTTCTCAAGACTAACAACTTTACTTTCGCTCCTTATGAGCTGATGAGGACAATCTGGGCTACAGAAAGTTTTTTTTACTGGCATATGCAATGCCATTAATAAGAGCACAGATCTAATAAAGGTAAGTTAAGGGATGCCGATAGTAAAGTGTGAGAAATATTCGTGGAATTTCAGCTTGTTTTTTTAATGTTTTTATCGTTTTAAGTATATCCTCGTGTCAGAATGAGGTTTCGTGGCGGGCCTTTATTCCACGTACAATACGCATGTGTCGAGACAGCTTTAGAGGGTTGCTACTTTGAAGAATGAAATATTTTTATGTAACACTTTTTATATTTAGAAGCAAAGAAAGTAAAGACGTGAGAATCAGTCATGCCATGAACATAAAAGACAATACTATTCATTGAAACAGTAAATAATTCTTTGTTTGATACATTTCAATCTACAACGTACGATAAGACTTAAGGATTTATGTTTAATATCCTAGGGATTTCCATCATTACAATACATTAGTTGAATAAGTTAAACTTTTGATTCCGTGTAGACATTTTATTAAAGTCCAAAGATAAAGAATGAGTGCAATGGTTTCAACTGACCTCACAAAACCAATTATCATATGATTCAGACAACACCGTTATCTGCCTGGGATCTCAGTCTTTTCGTGGTCCGGGCATGTCTTCTGCAAGAGCTTTACATTGCACATCATATTCGCATCCATCGAGAGATTTCTCTAGCTCAGGGGTGGGCAACCTTTTGCAACCGAGGGCCGCATTAATAAAATTTGGGTACTAGGCGGGCCGCATATATATCATATGAGTGGCGAAGTGAATTTGGTGGCCCCGAATAAAAAACAAAAATACAAAATAAAGACAAAAAGCTAAAATTATACAATTTATTAAAGACCTAGTGTACCTCGAAAATTAACGTTTAGTACAGGTTTCGCTATTCCTTCTCTATAATATCGCGATTTGTTTCCTGTTCGAGGCCCCCTAAAAAATCATGGACCTTAGCAGTTTCAAACATTGACAATGCCTAGGGACAGCCATGGGAAACTTTCTATAACATTATGTATAGGTTACCCATAATTAACTTGAATTTAGTGTAGCTTTATGTTAAGTATGCAGTAACTAAATTATGGTTGGGATATTTTCTTTATTTTATTAAAAAGGTTGTTTTTCTCAGTCAAAGCTCCATCAATTGTTACCCTTGCCATCTTGCACAAGCCAACCCAACTCTTTCAACACAGTTATTCATAGCATTGAATAAATACTGTCCAGGGCTAATGTCTTTTACTGAATTGATCGAAATATTGCTATTAAATATAATCTTCGTTTACTTTAAACTTTTTAGAAGGACGTTTAGAGACAATGCTTCTTTACCATCTTCAAAGAATCAAAAGTTTCAATAATTTCTATAGATATTTACATATATTTATTTTTAATATATTTGCATTTTTATATGTGTAATGTTTGAGTACACTTGATTTATTTAGGTTTTTCCGGGCCGCATAAAACACTTCGACAGGCCACATGTTGCCCGCCTCCGTAATTTGCCCACCCCTGCTGTGACTCTAGCTGATTCTTAAAGACTATGTCCTGCCATTCTTTTATTACTTATACAATTATTTAAAACTTTTGTTTTGTTAACATTTTTTAAAGATTACAATAATTGGTATGTGATGTCCTTGTTAGTTGACTAAGGCTTATGGACTAGTTGGGGTGACCAAAGAAATACTTACAATTATGTACAAACAGGTCAATTTCTCTATTCGATATCTGTGTTTCACAAGAGTAAGTGCCCATGTCTTGACAACTAAGTGGAGGAAATGTGAAGTTGATTGAAGGAGCTATATCAGCTTTCAGGGTCGCTCCGTCTAATTTCTTGATAGATATATAGGGCGATGATGTTTCCTGGTCTTCATCATTGTCACAAACAAAAACCAGATCCGTGGCACCTTTCATTTTGTTTACGTTAGAACTTCGGAACTTGACTGGGTGCACTGGACCTGATTAGAATAAAGACAAGTGTGGACATAAAGTGAATAATTAAAATGTGCTCTTTAGATATTGAAAGTATAAATCAGGATTACGATGTTAAAGGTCCAATTTCAGTATTATTAAAAGAATTCAATATTTGTATAGCTCAAGAATTACACTATTATTATTTCATTATATCACAATCTAAATAAATAAACAAACGAACTACACAAAATAATCGCGTACCATCCATTAGCTTATAACATTTAACAATCACTGTTATTGTAATATTCATCATCAGCAATGACTGTAGTGTAATACAGTCCCAACCAACTTACTTTTAACAATGACTGTAATACAGTCACAAATAAACTTACTCCCACCTATGACTGTTTTTTTCTAATACTCGCCCCTACAACTAACATTTCACAATGACTGTTCTTGTAATACTCGCCCCTACCACTTACATTTCACAATGACTGTTCTTGTAATACTCGCCCCTACAACT
>JADKLZ010069564.1:0-17045 GCA_021533235.1 Biomphalaria straminea | reverse complement strand
AATGACTGTTCGTGTAATACTCGCCCCTACCACTTACATTTCACAATTACTGTTCGTGTAATACTCGCCCCTACAACTTACATTTCACAATGACTGTTCTTGTAATACTGGGCCATTCTCTGTGGTTACCAGCTCTACACGTGTATTTCCCTGCATCTGTACAGTCCATCTGAGGCTTGACATACTGGACACTTACGTTCGACGTCAAGCCCTCCTTGACAATCTCCCGTTTGATCTCTCTAGTGTCTTTCAAGAGAGCCACGTAGATAGAGTAGCCACTAGCAGAACATGTCAGTTGCATGGACTCTGATTTGTTGATATAGAAAGTTTCTTGTAAGTGTGAATGTAAATTTATTATCTCTGACTTGTCTGACGTAAATACTTTCAGTTGAAAACTATCCAGTGTGACGGTTACTGAAATTAAAAAAATGATAATAAGATTTGTCTTAATATTTATTCAAAGCTACATATTGCTTAATTAAAACAAAGAAAAAAAACAAGATTACACAGAAAGTTTGTGTGATACACAAACTTCAATGTAATATAAAGGGTCCACACATGGGTCATATGTTTCGTAAGTTTAAGAGGCAGGTTTCAAAATTTTAGCACAAATATCAAAAGACATGAACTACCAAATACACTTCTTCGTTTCTTTATGCCAAATACATCGTTAGGGGTTGAAATGTTATCAATATTATTGTATGCTTTGGTTGGCCCTCTTTTTCATTATTATTAGAAATGAATGAACATTATAGTTCAGCATGAGCCTGGGTTAAGTTTAAAAAAAACATCCAATCAATGGGTGTCCTATGGATAAATGAGATGGTGAATGGTCATTTATGTGGAAGAAGTTGTTTCCTTTTGTCAAGGATCGAAAGAAAAGACATTTGGAATTTTGCACTGCTATTCAGACTAGTAAATAGTAATATAAAACACTTCCTATTAAATCCTCGTTTTAAAATGCGTATATCTACAGGAAATAATAATGGAAGTAAGGTCACTGAGTCATCAGTTAGATAGGTGGATAGAAGCTATGGCTATGATTACCTAACAAACTAGAACATGCTATTTTCATCCTTAATACAAAACTAGAAAGACAAAAGAGCTGAGATTGAGATACAATACACAGAATACTGATCTGAACAAGATTTTTTTAAATGCAAGGTAAAAAGAACTTGTGACATATGTGTTATATTAATATTACATCTTCTGGTATTTTATGTTTGCTTTAGGGAAAAAAAGTTAAAGTTAAGTTGCCCTTTCAGACCTTGTGGTCTGTAGGGAAGATGATGTAAAGGTCATCTGATTATGTTGACGAGGGTGTCATGTGACCAGCACAACGACCAACCGCCTTTTCTTTTCCCCAACTAATATAAGGTACCCATTAGAGCTGGGTGAACTCAGAGGCGCCCTAGAATCTCGAAAAAAAAACAGCCTTCACCAGGATTCGAACCCGGGACCCCGGCTCAGAAGCCAAGCGCTTTTTCGCTCAGCCACCGCGCTTTAGGTATTTGTTGTAAATTGCAAGTTTGATTTTATTTGTCATTGTATTTTTCGTTTGTTTTTAAACATTCCCAGCTTTGATTTGTTTGGAAACAACTCCAAGCTTGAGAAAATAGCAGCAGTTACTTCCTCCTATAATGGAAACATGTAACTCTGAACAGGACACGCGTGGCATATTGGATACTTTGTTGCACACAATCATATACATTTTTTTCCATTAACTTTTTTAAAAATAATATCTATTTGAAGTTTCACACAAGGCAAACTAGTTAACGGTCTTGCAAGGCGTCCAGATTGTACAGCACGATCAACCTGTCTACATTTAGATTAGATTCACATGTTAACTGCAAATAGAAATCATGCATGTTATAGTGTTAGTCCCTTTGTAGGTCAATAGTGTTGAAATTGTAGACTGAAATTCATTTGCAGTTTATGTTAGATCTAAATCAACTCGTAACATGTGTTTTTTCTGTATGAATATTTTTCTTTGCAATCACGAAATGGAAAGCATGCATGAATATTTACCCGAGTTGTCAACCAGTAAGATCAATGACAGAAACAATGAAATGATTTGAGACATTGCACAACCAAGTCTTGAAGGTAAATTGTAAAGGGAGTGAACTGTTAGAACAAGACGAGACTTGTGTCTTGGCTCAAATGGCAAGCATTATTAATGTCGGTGTTGGACAACAAAAAATGGTTTTCTTTCCACTTGAAATGTCATCCGATGACTCACACTGTTAATAATCATAACTGATTAATCACAAAACTCTTAGTGTTGGCTGTAACCGACAAATCATCTGTTTATTCATACGCCATCTTGGTTGATAAAATTTCCAAGGGATGCTACTCCATAATACAGAATGGCATTGCCTATAATATAACATAATAATATAACATACATACTAACCATCTTCCTTTTCTATGGCCAAAAATATGTTACATGAAATCATCTTTGTGATTGAAAGAAATAAATAACACATCTTGTAACATTGAAACAGTTACATTAAAAAGAAAATTCCACACATTTAAAATAATATCAGAACTCCCATAGTGATTCTTAGCACAATTCCTGTACCACAATGGTCTATATGTCTCCAGAGGGCTTCTTATCAGCTTATTACTTTCATAATTTCTGTCTAGTTTAGAAGCAACTACTTCAGACTGTGCAGTTTGTTGTGGACTATTTGTAGACATATTTGGCCTTTTATCATCACCAAAGACATTCCCATCATATAAGTACGAGCTCTGCAAAACAGTTTTCCTTGGCCGAGTATGAAATCTGTTGCTTATGTAGAAACCTCCATTATCTCTCTTGATCTTATAACATTTTGGTCATTGTTCTGTTAATCTGCCAGGATACCATCCTGTTTTCCTGGGTTTGGGTTTGTTATCTAAATCTAGTTTTGTGTTGTAGTTTTTGTGAGGCCACACATTGATAATTTGTTCTGATAAATTACTTAATGTGCTATCTAATTCTGTTTCTTGTTTTAGTCTGGCATATGTTAAAAAGTTCATCTTGCTTCTTCTCTTGATTGCACAGTCGTGATAACGTGTCAGCAATGTGTAAGCTATTTCATTCTACCCTCTGTAATGAAAAATCATATCGATTGCTCCTAAATATAAAGTTTTTTTCCCCGATTTAAGATTGTCTCCTATTTATGTTATTTCAAACCTAAATTCCTTGTAATGTGTTACAGCTTTTTCATGACAAACTTGGACGCGTACACGACCACTAAGTGACCCTCACCATTTAGGATTTTATAAATTTTTTAAAACATTCGTACAATGACAATATTGCAAAACTAGTATAAAATACACTTGTATGGCAACAACAAATTTGGCAACTTGAACAACTCTAGACATTTCCAAAAACAATAAATTTTAATTCTTAACATTTTGCTTTGGGTCATATTAGTATCTACATGAAGAGCTTAATCGCGACTTATAAAGTCTATTTCTACGGTTCTATTTTGCTGTTCCGAGATTAAAGGCATACTTTATGTATCATACAAATCTAATGGCTTTTTATCTCGGCTCTGTTAAGATTGTAGGTGAGGTATTGCGAGCAGAGAGCAGGACTTGGTGGGCTGTGTAGCTGTTCACATCTTATGGCAAAGTACTGGGCTATTGACCTCTGGTTGACAAAGTGCTAGGCTATTGACCTCTGGTTGACAAAGTACTGGGTTATTGACCTCTGGTTGACAAAGTGCTAGGCTATTGACCTCTGGTTAACAAAGTACTGGACTAGAAAAAAAAAAGATTTTTTGTTATTTTTTTTAAACGTAAGTAGAATCTGGATGATCAAGTGATTTGATGACTGGCTCCTGAATGGCTGTAGTGGAGTTGTTGTATCGGAGCGTTCATTTGGCGTTCTCTGGTCAGGACTTCCTATTATCTTTCTGTAGTGAAAATGTTCTCGTCCCTAATAAAAACAGTTCAGTCTTTATGTATCTCAAATATTCTGTAACATCATTCACTGTTTCACATTTATATTGACAAACCAAGCTATTAGTTGGTAGGCAGCTTGGTAGGTAGATAGGTAGGTAGATAGGTAGGTAGGTAGGCAGCTAGGTAGGTAGGCAGCTAGGTAGGTAGACAGCTAGGTAGGTAGGTAGGTAGCTAGGTACGTAGGCAGCTAGGTAGGTAGGTAGCTAGGTAGATGGGCAGCTAGGTAGGTAGGCAGCTAAGTAGGTAGGCAGCTAGGTAGGTAGGCAGCTAGGTAGGTAGGCAGGAAGGTAGGTAGCTATGTAGGTAGGCAGCTAGGTAGGTAGGCAGCTAGGTAGGTAGGTAGCTAGGTAGGTAGGATAGCTTCAATATATTTAATTTTTTCGTTTCTTCTGACGGGTTGTTTTATTCAAAGATTTAAACTAGACTTAAGGTTCAAGTATTTGTGATCATAACAACCAAAGTAAATGTGTTTAGACTCATTGATACATGAAGACAATCAGCATGAGCTATGTACCTTACAAGCGTCTCTCTCACAATTTATTTCCCCTTGACTTCCTAATGACATCATCTTACTATTGACAAATGTTCAAGTTGAGAAGTGAAACATTCAAGAAACAGCTACAGTTGGTTGTATGGCTTATATTTCTAGCAGGTCATTGACCGAAAAACTTAGTAGACGAGTTGCTAGACATTAACTTCTAGAAATATATTTGACCGATTTATACATTAATTGTAAATATGAATTTTAAAAAAATCACTAATTTTGTTGAAAAATAAATATTATTTTATTAGATCCGCTAAGGAAAAAAATTATGCTAGACGTCTGTCAACAGATTTGAGTTATGTAAACATGTAGTGACTATTGAAATAAGATTTTATTATCAGCACGACAATATAGTGACTATATACCGGCAGACCTTAGTTATTTCTTTATATTTAAAAACATGGGCGGAAATCTCATATTCTGGCAAAAGTTTTGCTAATCTGTAAAATAATTGATTCGCCCATTCCATCTAGGTCATACTATATAATCTAGGTAATGTGTACAATAGCAGCTTCCGTACTGTTTAGTAAAGTTTATGGTTAGTTTTGGTTTAGGGTATAGGGTTATAATATGTAAGTTAGAAGAACAAGTATATATGTTAGTGCTAAGGGTTTTAAATCCCGAGTGTGACTACTTCACATTGTACATCAGAATGTATGTCTCCTTGCTGCCACTTCAGTTCCATTTCTTAGTGTGCTGTTTCAGAGGCGTCACTAGGGTGGGTGTCACCCGGTGCGGTAAAATCAGGGTGTCCCCCCCCCCAGTGTTCCACTTTTTCTTCAAATAAAAAACTATCGTTGTTCAGTTGTTGTTTTTTCTTGCGCAATAATACAGTTCGTTGATTGCTGCTCCACAAAGTTTAAATGAGTATCGATTGTTTTTTTCTCGTACATATTATCGTTAATCATTACATATTAACATATACGATTTTTTAAATAGAAAGAAATTAAAAACCAACTGAGCATGCTTTCCTAAGTAAACATTAAACAGCTCTTAATGGAAACTTTTGAATATTATGATCACATATAGTGGTAGTTTCATGAGGACAACTAATGAAAAATGCAACTTAATGAAAAGTATATTGATAGGTACAAATATTTTTAAAGAATTTTTTTAACATATAAAAGTTTACAATAACTTTAGAAAATAAATATTTAAATTTCGTTTTCAGGATTTCATATTAGAAAACTTATAAAAAAAACTTTAAACTCAATATATCTTGCTACTTCGTTTTCAATGGACAGAATAGCTTGATTTGATTTCAAAAAATAGTTGTTAATTAATGTTGTTAAATGAGAGAACGTTGTTAATTGATGTTTTAATAAGAGACCGATATTAGTTAATGTTTGAATGAGAGAACGTTGTTAGTTGATGTTTTAATGAGAGAACGTTGTTAGTTGATGCTTTAATGAGAGAACATTATTAGTTGATTTTTAATGAGAGAACGTTGTTAGCTGATGTTTTAATGAGAGAACGTTGTTAGTTAATGTTTTAATGAGAGAACGTTGTTAGTTGATGTTTTAAGGAGAGAACGTTGTTAGTTGATTTTTAATGAGAGAACGTTTTTAGTTGATGTTTTAATGAGAGAACATAATTAGTTAATGTTTTAATGAGAGAACGTTGTTAGTTAATGTTTTAATGAGAGAACGTTGTTAGTTGATGTATTAATGAGAGAACGTTATTAGTTGATTTTTTAATGAGAGAACGTTGTTACTTGATGTTTTAATGAGAGAACATTGTTAGTTGATGTTTTAATGAGAGAACGTTATTACTTAATGTTTCAATGAGAGAACGTTGTTAGTTAATGTTTTAATTAGAGAACGTTGTTAGTTGATGTTTTAATAAGAGAAGGTTGTTAGTTGATGTTTTAATGAGAGAACGTTGTTAGTTAATGTTTTAATCAGAGAACGTTGTTTGTTAAATTTAGTTTTGCAAAGCTTCTTTTCACATGACGCCTTGTAAACATGCATTTAATTCAAAGGCTGGTATAGATTATTTGCCATATTTCAAAACTTTGATGCATTCTAGTATTCTAATTTTAGTATTTCTGTTCACACATCTTGCTCTCAGGCCCAATATAAAAGAGATTGATGTACTCAGTATTAACTTCTTGCTCTCTATTTGAATAGTAAATCTTAAGAATACTTTCCTGATATTTTCATATTGTTAAAACGTATTTTTTTTGCATTAACATGCTAGTTTGATTTGAGAAAAGTTATCTTAATAAAATTTTGAGCTAACTTTTCACATATTTCGTAGAGTAAATGTTTAAGTGCTCGAGCTTAGCCACCACTTTGAAAATAATTAACACTTTAATTTGAAGGTACTTTTGTGTTTAGTTTATTTTTTTGAGTACATCTGCCAATAAGAAAGTCAAGCAATGAAAGTTATTATTATTATTATTATTATTATTATAGCTTTTATATAGCGCTACTTTCATGCTTATAGCATGCTCAGAGCGCTTTTGATCCAATCTCATTTGTGGACCAGTGGGGGGGAGGGGGTATCTAGGAGTTGGTTTCCCGTGCTGCCTTTGGGCGCTCAGTAAACACAACTCTGCCCGAGTCGGGTGTCGAACCTCGAGCCCCCTTCTAGGTAGCCAAGCCAAGCCAAGCTCAAGCCGCACTTAGCCTCTCGACCACGCTTCCCACAAAAGAAACTTGAATAGATGTGTACACCGTTTACTTAAGCTATGTGGTCCAAATTCTTAATCGGAAAATATTTTCTAATTATTCTTTCTTGGTTCTCTAGAAAAAGGATTTTCTTTCTTTGCCGCTAATACTAGTTATGCTACATGCTAGTTATGCATGTACTCACAGACAGCTGGCAATCATATTTGTGCTGCGCCTCCAGTGTTTGTATTTTCAGAGAGACGGCAAAGATTTTCGCCGTCACACTTTCATAAAATCGTTCTTTCATGGATCTAACAGCAACACCATGAGCACACCAGCGAGATGTTCATATGACAAGCTATCATTAGTTATATTATCCTATCTATTAGTATTAGCGGCAAAGAAAGAAAATCCTTTTTCTAGAGAACCAAGAAAGAATAATTAGAAAATATTTTCCGATTAAGAATTTGGACCACATAGCTTAAGTAAACGGTGTACACATCTATTCAAGTTTCTTTTCTGTTCTTCATTTATTACTGCCTGCACTTCTTCATGAATCCTTGACGTTGTAGCTGCATTACCATGTCCCTGAGCTCATCATATCGATACGTTAAGCCCATCTCTTTTCTTTCGTTTTAAATTATCAGAACTGATACACCAGATTTGACCCACATTAAGAGGAATATCCTATATTTCTGTCATTTCAACATTACCATTGCTACTGTTAATATATCTTACAACTTCAGAGATCTATGTTAGGTCTTATTTTACACGTCCACTATTTATCAGAGAAAAAATCTTGCTATTGATGTTTTCCCATTTAGAATAATTTTATTCAACAATTTCTAAGCTTTATGATTTTGCTTCTGTCACATTTTAAAGTTGGTATTTTTTATTTTTTTTAAAGTGCCTTTTTACACTTGGGTGTCATTCCCTATCGGGTGTCACCCGGTGCGGACCGCACCCCCCGCACCTGCCTAGTGACGCCTCTGTGCTGTTTGAGAATGTACCATAAATGTTTGCTTCACTAGATCACGATCACTTAAAATTACTAGCCTCGTCTCTCATACTTCTAACAGAGAGACGACACTCATGACTAAATGCAATACAATTTAAAAAAAAACAACAACAACAACAAAACAATAGACTATAAAATAATGACTATTAAAAAAAAAGGGCACAACTAAAATCCCAACTCGAGCATTCAAATTAAAAATAACAATAATGAGTTCTTTAACCAGAAAAAAAGATCATTTTTATAACTAATGATCTATAACAATAGTGACCAACCTATGGAACGCGATTCATATCTGAATCGTTGATCTTGACCATTTTCTCTGGAAAGTCGGCTGTGACAGGTGTGTTGGAAATTATAATTATGGTCCTTAGTCTGAAACTGTGGTCACCTTCGATGAAGTCCAGAAGGGAATGGCGCCCTTGCCGGGGCTCCGTGATTCCCGTTGGTCGATAGAAAGGCGTTTATTCATCAACCAGGCCTGGATATTGGGACTCTTCATCCCATGTCCGGTCTGAGGGCTCCCAACGGTAGACAGCCATATCGGTCGACTGGGCCTAACCAGGCTGTGGCATGTACACAACGCCCCGTTCCTTTGAGGAACAGCGTGACGGACTTTTTGGACTGGGGTGCAGGTACTTTTTCCATACCCACCCTTGATGAGAAAAAAAAAAGCTCACCCAGGGTGACTTGCTAAAGGCCTGGTTCGCTACTCGTACTTAGCCTATCTAGTTCCACTCTAGACGTTTCCACCGGAGTGCCATGCCAAGGAGGCGACGGGTAGATGGAAAAACTCCGGATTGTGGGCACCAGAGATCTTTGACACTCGTCAAATTTAACCTCATGATTTGACACTCAATTTTTTATGGATTTTTTAAATTGAAATTTATGTCTAAATTTTTTAATCTACTTTAATATATTTTGTTTTGTTGTCCAAAAGTAAATCCCAATAATCTACACTTTATTTTGATATTTAGTTTACATTCTTTACTCAAAGAGAACATTTTAAAGGCAGATCGCTATGACGAAATGTGGTGTCGATGTAATGGAAGCGTTACTAAAACGGGAGGTCGGGAGAGAATGAAAAGTGTCAAGGTTATCTCAGTTTAATACAAGGTCAAATCTGATGGCGACATAGTCACCGTAACAAGGAATAGTATATTTATTTATTTTAAAAAAATATATCTTGATCTTCCTCTGCTCGATTTTAATAAATCCCATTTCACATAATTGTAAGCATTTTCAAATATGTATACAAAGTCTTTCTTTTCAAATTAGAGTTAATTCTATTGAATCTATTGTGTTTCAAATGTAAGTAAAGAAACTAAGAAACAAGATATACACATAAGTCACACTTAGTACCTGCTGCTAATTGTTTCACCAATATATGGGTATTTGGCTAATGACTCAATGAAATATCAAATTTGGCGCCATTATCAATTAATCATTTCCTCTTTACAGATTTCATGATGAGTAATGTCATTTGTCCCAATCTTCAGTATGAGTTGTCTGATCTTGTCAACTTCCGACGTTAAAAGCCACCTTGAACTTTCTTGTTGTATTTAACACTGCGTCATAGATCTTAGAATCAAAACAAAAGTTGAATCATCACTCTCGTCATTTTTAAACAAAAGTGTGGAATCTCAGTCTTTTAGATTGAAATATTCAAACTTAGTACTGAGTTTAAATTTATAATGTATATACCTTATTGAAGAAACTAGTTCAAATAAAAAAGTCAAATGATGTTCACGACTTTTCTAAGCTAATGACTATTTTATGTATCGATACTTGTGTCACGGGTCACATAACTTTTTGTCCATTTCGATGGTATCGATCCTCTTCAGAATCGTTATGCACTGTGGCAACTAATGAGGGGACATGACTAGCTCCAGTTCACGGTCCATAAAGATCAAGACCATGAGGCATAGACATCGCAGTAGCTGGTTTGAAGAAAATTATGTCTAGACAAGGTGGACAAATCCATATCTTTTCCCGAAAGAAAAATGTTGTAGAAATAAATAATAATATATTTTCATTTTTCTTGTTGTTGTTGTTGTTGTTTTTGTTGTAGTTTTCTTTTAATTGTGTCGTTATTGTTTTAAAATTTTGCAAATTGTTATATGTAAACAAAAAAAAGAGAAAGTAGTTTGATGAGAGTTATATAATTAACATTGTCAAACACAACCGTTGAATTGGCAGGTGAGTACCACACAACCACCGGGTTTCCTCTGTATTGAAGGATGGGACAGGATTGAAGGTTGACACCGGATTGAAGGTTGAAACGGGATTGAGGGATGGCACACGATTTAAGGATGACACAGGATTGAAGGGTGGCATATGATTGAAGTTTGACACGGGATTGAAGTTTGACACATGATTGAAGGTTGACACATGATTGAAGTTTGACACATGATTGAAGGTTGACACGGGATTGAAGGTTGACACATGATTGAAGGTTGACACGGCATTGAAGTTTGACACATGATTGAAGGTTGACACGAGATTGAAGGTTGACACGGGTGTCATGCACAGCTGGTCTATGCGCATTGGGATTGGTATTCTTTTAATTACACCATAAGTTTTGCGAGCATTTGTTTCTAAGAATGCATATTTTTCTTGATGTCATTTTCTTACTTCCTTTCCTTGTGTTGCTTCTGTTGTGGAATGAAGCTAGGGTTCTTTTGAGAGCTTCTGTTTGAGGTTGTGTTCCCCAGTTTTGGGTAAGTTGGTTTAATTCACGGTCTGCTGAATGTTGTACATCTGGAATCGTTTTATTACGATCTTGTCAGTAACGTTTGTTAAGGATTGATCCTTTATTTCTTTTAGGGACTTAGGCTTGGGCTCTGGTTGAGTCAAGTTAACGTATTGCTTTGGTTCCGGATTGTGTTGTTCAATCTGTTGGGTGTGGTTTTGTCTCTGTTAGCCCTGGTCGACTCTGGCACTAATGTTAAGGTGCGCTATGTTATGTACAATATATTGATACTATATTTGTAATTGTTTGATGCAGTAATGAAATGTATTTCTCTATTATGCTTCACAATATCTATCATTCATTAAATATTGTTCTGATTTATATACCGTGTTATCCACTGCTATCCAGTTATAGTGTGCAGTTGTTGTTTAAGTACTAACTTGTTATTTGTATTTAGTAGGGGTGCCAAGGCAGACGAGCCGCGGCTATATAGTAACCCCGGTAGAAAAGTATTATTAGTCAGGTGAGGACCCGGCATACCCTAGATTCATACCTGACAACGGGGTTGAAGTTTTGAAGGTTGACACGGGATTGAAGTTTGACATATGATTGCAGGTTGACACGGGATTGAAGCTTGACACGGGATTGAAGGTTGACACGGGATTGAAGGTTGACACGGGATTGAAGGTTGACACGGGATTGAAGGTTGACACGGGATTGAAGGTGGACAGAATTGAAGGATGACACAGTATTGAAGTATGAAATGGGATTATAGGATGACACAGGAATTTCAAAATGACACAGGATTGGTTAATGTCGGGTGACGCTTGCAATTAAAATCCATTTGTTAATCGTTGGTTTCTTGAAATCTAAGCCCTATAAAATTGTATTACTTTAATCGATCAAAACAATAATATTTCTCGAATATTGCTGGTCCATTGTTGAATACTTTGAGTGCCGCTTCTGGGTTTGTTTTTGTTTTAATAACACAATCTCTCATTTAATTGTTTTTTTAAAAATTGTAATAAACAAAAAACTTTCAAAATGTATTTTTTACACTGTAACTCCTTTCCTACGTGTACAACTCTAACTTTAACCTTACGTCATGGGTTTTAAAAAGTTGAAAGGAAAAAGTTCAGTAACGATACAATCCTCTATAATCTTTAGTGTTGAGATTTATCTTAGGGAACAGAATAGCACTAAACTCATTGGCCAGTTAAAACTCTCATGTCATAATGTCGAAAGGCAGGGCCCCTAAAGAGATAAAGCCTCTCTAGCCCACAAATGACGAGAAATCTAATGATTTTATAATGAACTTTGGGTTACGACTTCTTATCAATAAAAGACTTTTTTTTAAACATTATTCTGTCTTTGGCAAGAAATCCCTGCACTCGACTCCATAGAGAAGTTGATTGTATAAAGTTCATAAAGTATTACTACAATAAATTGCATAAGAAATGATAAAACATTACCAGCTCTGTGGAGAAAAAATTTATTTTCAATACAACAACGTTTGGGGTTTTTTTTGTTGCTTTTTTTTTTGCTTTTTTAATTTAGTTTATATTATTCTCACACTTTTTGTTTAAGGTCCGCAAAGACTTTTGAAACTTAGTGTCAAATCTTTCCAACCAAAAGTCAACAGAGACTAAATATTTGTTCAAAAGTCCAAATGAATGTTCTGGAGTCCTACACAATGTTTCTTTGTTTCAAGTTGCAAGAACATTGCACATGACTTAAACATGACTTAAACATGACATAAACATGACTGAAGCTTGACTGATTCTAAGCTTTACTTTTTGGTCTAGGTTTAGGTTTAACTCTGCTTTCTATTTTTTTGGACAACAATTTGATTTCCATAACTTGAACATTTAATTGATGCTCCAAGTCCTTGCATTTTAATTGTTCATGTAAAGATTTGATCGACTCTTCCAGCGTGCGTACCTATAGAGAATGTTTATGATTCAATTCACTGATTTGAAAATCAAAGTCTGTTTTCTTGATCTCAAGTTGTCTTTCGAAATCTTTTATAGCACCGCGATGATCATAATCTTTAATTAAGCATTTTTTCTCCAAATCATTTAGTTTGTCTTCGTAAGTTTTGTCACGCTCCATTTGATATATTTTATGTTTAGTTTCTAGATCTTTTAGATCAGTTTGATGCTTGAGCTCAATTCGTTGAAGCTGATCCTGTAGCTCTTTAATGACCTTTTCTTGACCCCAAGGTGACGGTGTAGGGTAAGACATGCGTCGGTTGAAGTGGCTATAAGATAGTTCAGAAAATTTAAATGATTAAAATATAAATGATGGACAGATAGATGGACAGATGGAAGGACAAAGAGATATTTGCAGAAATTACTGAATGTTAGCAGTGGGAAAAGATGGGGAATCGATCTGTAATTAGAATTATGTTGAATTGAATGGAAATTGAATTGAAAATCGTATTTTTAGCTGCCCCGTAAAGAGGAAAAGACGCTATGAGAATTGAATGGTCTGTCTGTTCGTCCGTCCGTCCGTCCGTCCCGTTTAGATCTTGTAAACTAGAAAAGATAGTGAAAATCCGACATCATACTATTTTATACCATTCCAGTTTCTGACTGCTACTTTTTTTCTTTTCTGAAAGCGAAAAAAATATAATTTTTAAACTCAACTATGCAAGACGTTGTTTTCATAAAAATTCACCTTTTTTTTTTTACACCTATTCACCATTAATAGTAGCAAACACGGGAGGATATTTAGCAAGGGAGATAACTATTTACCATATTTGTAATATATTTATGCAAATGATTTTAGATTTTTAATCAAAGAATTATTATTTTTTAATTGTATCGCTATGTTAAGTAAGTTATGTCATACTAATTATTACATTTACAAAAAAATGTTTGCTTTTTAAAAAAAAATCTATTTAGTATACATATAAGTGGAACATAATTTAAAACAACTATTAATAAGTAGTGTCCCTATTATTGCGCGAACTCTAGAATTCAATAACACCTGAAGGATACTTGGGGCACCATACATTATCAGTCAACATTGTTTCTCCATTCGTTTCTGTCGCCTTTGATATAAGTTTTTTCTGAAAATATTGAAACCTGCCTTTTTACCTGCCTGATTGGACCACTTTGAGGGCCACTTTGAGTTAATGTTTCCTCATGGATTATCTTTCTAACCTTGTTTTAATGTTGGAATCATAGCGCAATGGAGAGACGACAAAGAAGGTCTACTTACTTTGCATAGCTTTCAGGTTGTTCAACATAGAAACCTCTAACTTCCGTTGTACGAAAGTGTTGGAAAGTAGGACTTGTGTCTGGCAGAGTTCCCTATTGCAAATGATAGAAACAAAAAGTCATTAGACTAGACTCTAGACATGTTTAATAGACAGTATAAAAGACACACTAGCTTGTTAGAAGCAGTCCGGGTATGATCATTCACTACATCTATACATGTCAATTTAATTCAAATACATTAGTAGATCTTGAAACAATCTAGATACAATTTTAATGAATGTTTGATCTCAAAGCTCAAAATGATTTAACTGTCACAGCAAGTGACAAGCATTCGTGAACTGTTACGATTTATCAACCATTAGAAATTGTTACTTATAAGCCAGCAAATATAAACATTCACTGTCAATACTGTTTAATATTTGCCAGAAAACTAAAATAAGGGGTGACTGCTCTTGCGGAAAGCGCTCTGGACTGTTGTATTGAGAGTCCCGGGTTTAATCATGTCCGCCGCCATCCCCCGTCATCTTTAGTCTTGGATGTAGTAATCTTTAATTATGAAAAAAACATCCGAAATATGTAGTACAAAAAAGAAATTATCCGCTGAAAATATAGTTCATCAAATATTATAATTTCACTATTAACCAAATGTTTTAATTTTTTGTTCACAAAATGTTACAAATTACACTTCAGTAAAAGAAAAAAAAACATAATAAACAATTAAATGTTACAGAATTCAGGTCACCAGCATGACATGTTCATGAAAAGCTTGTATATGGATAAGATTTACAATAAAAAAATAAAGATACCTAGTGTATAGAATTACCTGTAAAAATATCCCCTGCATTGCTGAGGCATTCTGTACAGTTACATCTATAGTTTCACTTGTAAAAGAATCAGTGTTGGCTGATTAAAAAAAAAGGCAAAAGATAAAAATTACTTTAAAAAAAAACAAAGCTTATATAAGAAGCTAACAATCATCTCAATACTAAAATATTTATTACCCTTTTTTATATATGTAACCACTAATTAATGAACTGATTGTTAATTTTTTTAATTGGTTGGTTGATGTCATCGACACAGAATAATTGTGCAAAGTTCCAAAAATAACAAGTGGGAGAAAGAACATATACAATATTTGTATCAGAGAGAGTGGCTGGGATACTATGCCCAGACTGAAACTGCTTTAACTAACAGGTGAAGCGGTGTATGCGGATATAGACACCGTGGGCTTTCTCTGATGGTGGGAGAAGTCTTTGCATCTCATCATCTACCACCTGTCTCACCCTGAGCAGTGCCCAGTCAGTTGGATGCTGATCCGCCACTGAATGACAGTACTGATAGGTGCAAAGAGTTTAGTTTTAAAACAAGTAGGTTGAATACTTGCTCCAATCTGTAAAAGAGGCTCTTCAAGTGGTGTTAATATTACTACACATGGGACTGGTCACTATTAATGTGTAACGAATGCCGTTGAATGTTGGGTTCTAACTTCCTTGAGTCACACTTGACACGTGAAAAACATAGATATTACAGATTGACTCAAGTCTACTTTGGCAGACAAAATATCAAGTTTATTTAATGACAATAATAATACTGCAACTTGTTACATTTTCACTGGCTTCGACGCCCAAAGTTACTAACTTACTCAAAGATACTACTCGACTCTACTGTCCGTATCGGACCAAAAGATACAACTGACTGCCCTGGACCAAAGGATACTACTGAGTACTGACTGCCCTGAAAGTCAATTAGGTTATTCTACTTCCTGTTTCTTTATCAGGAGTTTCACATTTAACAGGCAATATCAACCGAGACTGTGACACAATCTACAAAAAGAGGACAAAATGAAGATGAAAAAGACAGTCCATGTCAGGATGTGTCCTGGTCACACAGATAATCTTTGGCACGAAAATTGTAGTCATAAACAATAAGCTGAAAGGACTACACATTAACATCGCATCTCTTCAAGAAACCCGACTTGCCGATGACGTCAAGCTCTGCGATGCTGATTACACTTTCTTTTTGGAAAGAGAAAACACAGGATGAGACGCGCATGCAATTCCTGGGCTTCGCTATCATAAAAACAATCTACTTTAATTATGTCTTTTCCAAATTCTAATTCGAAATGTTTTGATAAATTCACTCAATATTCGCAATTGTTTTTTTTTCTCCGCAATATAAAACAATGAACTAATATTGAATTAATAATCTCAAACAAAATGACAAGATTTTCTTACTTGAGCTAGGCGACAATGAAACCAGTGTCTGATTGTTATTTTCTTCCTTAGGATTTGTTCCGTTCATTTTGAACTGTCTCGACAATATGACCAAAAATCACTTCAACACGACAATTCCAGCAGGATTTCGTCAGAAAATTTCCAAGAATTCTGTCTAAACAATGTTCATGACCTGATAAAGCAAAGAACTTTTTAAAAAAATTGTGAATAAAAATGTTGACATGTAAATATTGCATAAGTTTTATAAGTAATCCTTACAAATGTCAATCATACAAATATGTAATGAAACTTTGATTTCTGTGGTTAGAGAAGTGCATAAGTACAGTGGTTCTAAAAATGTAGACGTTAATTTATAAAATGCATACACTTACCATCAGACCATGCGGTCTAAAAGGCAAATGATGTAACTAACATCTGGTCTGTTAACAAGATTTAGAAGGCGCTGCGCAAAGTATTCCTCAAGATCAATGTATAAAACTCTTCAATGAATGCGGAAATACTCAAGGCGTATTGTCCAATTTATAATTATATTCTCATTCCAAAGCCAAATTAAAATGAATTTGTTTTTTACTTTGAAAATAATAACGATCAAACTAGAAAGATTTATCCGTGTGGCCAACGAGATAGTA
Source organism: Biomphalaria straminea (assembly GCA_021533235.1). Lineage (NCBI taxonomy): Eukaryota > Metazoa > Mollusca > Gastropoda > Planorbidae > Biomphalaria > Biomphalaria straminea. The sequence goes on along the minus strand of JADKLZ010069564.1, from coordinate 141 downwards.
ATTCTTATCCTACCGCTATCCAGCAATTGTCAAATTTCTAAAAAAAATCGTTAGATACGTTTTCGTGGTCCGTGTCCACCCACCTAGAAGTTTCCACAAAATTACGAATTGAATAGAAGTATTGTAAAAAAAAAACCTTCA
>JADKLZ010069563.1:8165-30171 GCA_021533235.1 Biomphalaria straminea | reverse complement strand
ACTTGTATGACAGATAGTACACTTGTATGACAGATAGTACACTTGTAAGACAGAACCATGTTGCCTAGGTAGGAAACAAAATGTGTTGCTTTAGTAAGATTTCTTTAAAAAAAACAGAAAAAAAAACATTTTTGTAGTGGGTCCACTCAATTCCTTCTCCCTCTAAATCTCAATTTGCAGCTCGCCACATGTTGACAAGAAAGGTGAAATGGTTTTGTATTTTCTTTCGCGAGAAACTGTATAAAGGCATGTACTCAGATTGACTCTGAAGACTTTTTGAAGAAGAAATTCCATTATTTCTACGCTTATGTAATCTCCTTAAAGAGGTGAACTAGATTATTCAAATTGAAATTCATAAAAAAATATGACGAATTCAGTTCTAGTTCTTTAAACAAGTTAGAGGGTTTAAATATTTAAAAAAAAATCCGCCTTTAATATTTTCTCTAGAGAACCATCTAATTTCAGCGTGAACATTCATTGACGCGTAAAACTCATAACAAAATATTGAAATCACTCGGCTTGTTTAGGCACTGCTTTTATTAAATTGAGAGCACTAACAATGTCAATCTTGTGGCAGTGTTTTCGCTGCTTATATTTGTCGATGATACAGTGAGCTACGATCAATTGTAGTGACGTTGAAAATCCAGATCTCCATCTCTAAAGCACAATCTGAACAGGCATCTTACACATTTTAAAAAAATAAAATTTTCAGAGCTGAAGCAGGTTTGTCCAATTCTGCATTCTAAAGGTTAACAAATAATAAAATCTTCTTTTAAAAGTCGAAATCTGTTATATACCACATGTCAACTTTCAACAATATTGATTCTGAGACAGTAGGGAAATTTGTAATGACAAATCTTCTTTTGACCTGACAGGGGTCACAACCCACAGGTTAAAGCTGCAGTATTAGTCTTTGTTACTGTCATTACCAGACCTACACTTTAGTACTATAAGTAACATGTACTGTCACTACCAGCGTTAGACACTTATTTAGCGTAGAGTTGACAGACTTTAAACTCGACATTTAGTGACTTCAGGGATAGCTGGATTCGGTCTGTTTTTTTTTTTTATTCCGTTATCATTTGGACTTTGATGAGATAGAGTCGATCATTGATAGAGTCTTGCCTGTGGCCATTTAAGGATTAATTAATGTTTCATGTTATCTAACAGTCTAGACTTTTTTCTTCACTTGTTCTTATAATGATTTGTCTTTGCAAGGATTTCAATTAATACACGCTCACTCAAACTTCTGAGTAATTTGAAGTACATTTATAACTATCATGTATACTCATTACACAAGACCTACGTTTTAGTATTATGAGATAAATATTTATTATAACAAACTCATGGCCAGTGATTAAAGTTAGAGGTAAAGTGATCTCTTAAACTGTTTTTTTTTTTTGTTTGAATCATCATTATATTTCAATAAAACTGTAATTCAAATATTAGAAGGGACACAATAATGTTTACTATCATTACTAAGAAATTAAAGATATAAATGTAATGTAACACAAGATAAGCTTACACATATACCTAATTCAAATATTTTATTAAATATTTCTAGAAATTTTGAAAATTTATTGACAACTTTTATTTTACGGAAAAGATAAAATAAGAAAAATTTTTAAATTTAATATAACTTCATATAAGGTTCAACAATGTTAGCTATATATGCAGACACTCATCACTCTTTATTGGAATTCAGTTATTGTAGATTTGAAGGTTGGTAAATTCTTGCACTGCCTGCATTATGCAGGCCATTAGGATAATCAATATTAAATTTTCATTATTCTTTAGAATAATATAGAAGTTACCGATTAAGGGCGAAATTCATCATTCTATAGAATTTAGTTTATGTATTGTCCTTCTGCGTAAAGCTAATTGTTAGAGATTAAATAGAAATTAATTAATACCGACTATTTACACTGTTCATGAATCACTTTAGATTTTAGATTTTTAAATTTTACATCTAAATCTAGTATATAAAGTTGCCGAAGTAAACAATATACGTTCTCTTTTTGTTTTCTTGAAGGTTTGGATTTGGAAGTAGATTATGTTTCACTTTAAAAGAACGATCGATACATGTAAAATATTTTACAGACAAAAAATGTTACAACGCCGAATAATTCTTTAAAACATTTTTACTTTTCAGAATCTAAACAAAAAGCACATTTTGAATATTACTCGCAAATAGTCGTATCCGATCGTTATAATCTTGTAGCTGTCTATGGTTGTCAGTCAGGGCCGGTTCTACAGATTGAGGGGCGCTAAGCGAAACGGATTACGCGAACCTAGCCTGGATAGAGATAATTTTAATAAGTGAAAATCTTTCTTTGTTTGAAAATAAATATGTCTTTGCATTTTGTTCATACTATGTTCAAAAATCACTGTTTAATTAAATGACGAGCCATAAGCCGCTAAACACTCAGAACTGCCTTTTAGATTTACTATCGTATGTATGGATGTATGCCCCTACTAGAATTCAAAACCGTTTGACCAATCTTGATAAAAATTGGCACATATATTCCTTGGGTACTAACTGGAACCATACAATATAGAAAAGATAGAGATCTAATTTTAGGAACAACACTTTGCAAAGATAAGTTGTTTTTTTATTACTTAGACACATTTAAAATGTCTGTCAAATGTTTCACATATTTTGTATGTTCCTTCAGAAGTAAAGTTTACTTCCTACTTCAAAGGTCCCGCAAGACGACGGGGAATGGTATAGGGCAGCGTTTGAACCAGGGACCATCGATAAATTCAAACGACAATCCAGCACGGAAAGCTGCACGACCAGGAATCCATTTTTACAAATATAGTCCATTCATTTCATTATTTTATAAAATTAATATTCAAATTTGTGTCTTAAAAGCATTTTTGCTTAAATTTGTTCATTGTATATTCGAATGTCCTGACATACTTTATATCACATTCATCTATCACTTTTTTTTGATTAGCGAAGGCTCTACGAATGCACTAAAAGAAAATCTCTAAAAGCCTATATCTAACTCTAGATCTATCTGCAATTCTAGATCAAATTTAAGGATGATAGATCTACTTTATAATTTAACACAAGAACATTTCAAATAAAGTGTATTCTTTTCATATTTTAATCAAATACATGTATTCTGACCGAGTTAGGTAAGAACGAGTTTTAGACAGTAGCCGACCACTTGGCGACAACTTGACGTACTTCTGATAGAGCGGAAGGCTTTTGTATTTCAAGATATTTCTTAGAAAGTTCTGTTCATAAAGTTCCTTCAAATATGGTCATGTTGTGCGTGTTATTTTGTGATCCCTTTTGATAATGTTTTCTAGACGTCGCAACAGTTTAGATAAAGCGTTGTCTTGGCAAAAATTATTCCATATGTTAGCAGATTTTGCAGAGTCTCACCGTAAAAATTATCTAGATCTTCTTGTTTAGTTTAAAGCTAATGAGTTTCTATAGGAAGAATAGTCGTTGCGTTGTGTTCTTTGCCAGAGTGGTCTTCTCATTACTCTCTGTTATCTAGGATGTCGCCGAGTTGTATACTTAGAAGATTGCACCTGTTGTATCGATATAGTCTTTACGTACCTGGAGTTCGGGTGTCATCAGTATTTAATTCTAAAGCATAGTGTATGACTTATTACCAAATCGTTCAGTCCACTGGTGTCTTATATTAGTCTATATTTGAAATTCAATGTATTGTTACGACGTGGGCTTAAATTAAAGAAAATAACTCACCGATTGTCAGGTCGCCGATATCCATATAGCACGCTAAACTATACTACTGAACCGTGTCACATATGTCAGCTGTTAACTCTATTGCGTCGCCAATAGAGTTATAACAATATTTACAAGTGGAAGCTATTCAACTTTCTTCTCCCTATCACATGATATAGATGACTGTTGCGACATAAAAGTCACGGTGCTAGTTGACCTTTTTTGTCAGGTATATATCTTCCCAAGGTCCAAAAGAAGAACTTCTAGGATTTCAACCGATCTCGTGACAAACTAAGGTCGTGCACAAATACATAGAAGACAATAAAATTAAACCGCGAAATTCTTACGTTTCACTGTTTAATACACCAAGAAGCGCTTTGTGTCCAAACGTTTCCAGACAATATAAATGCACTTGGTAATTAAAATTGTTAATAGCAACTTGTCAAAAGCACTCTACCATCGTCATTTTATATAATATAGAAAACGTTTAGTTTAATGTTTAGTTTAAAAGGACTGTCCCTCCTCATACTGAAACACAATCAAAAGAACTGCCCACCCCCTCATACTGAAACACAATCAAAAGAACTGCCCACCCTCATACTGAAACACAATCAAAACGACTGTCCCCCCTCAAACTGAAATACAATCAAAAGGACTGTCCCCCCCTCATACTGAAGCACAATTAAATTAAATATGTGATTATTGTAATAAAAGTTACGCTACATTGAGTTGTTCACAAAAAAAATGTTTTAAAGTTTATTAAGTAAAAAAAAATGTCTTTATTGGTTCGATTGTATTAGCTGTTTAATAGAGACAAATCAACTAACAAGGAGAGGGGACGTCGAAATAAATGTTTTCTTTTCAGTGTAACTTATCTGAATATTAGTAAAATGTTTAATGTTAAAAAAAATTGAAGTATATTAAGTAAGATATGACATTTTATCTTCTAATAAGAACTTCGTAAATGTAGACTGTTTTCGCGAGGCGTGTATGCAACAATAGGAAAGGCAGGGAGCATTTTCTTAATATTTGAATACCTTTAATTATAAAGGGAGCATTTTCTTAATATTTGAATACCTTTAATTATAAAGGTCACTGAGTACCAACTAATGTACCATCCTTTCCCCAGTAAGAGAAATGTATATATCTGTTAAATTTGTTCAAAGTCCACACGGAGAGGAGTCAATAAATAAAAAATTCTACCAAATGGATGACAAACACAGCCTAAATATCCAGACATTTTAACATTTTTAGTTGATGTGTTTGTTGCGAATTGTCTAGTATTAGCTGTTATCTACTTATCCATTCATGAAAGTACCAGCTTATTTTGGAGCTCGTGTTGTCAGCTTCTTGATGTGGTGTGTGTTTAGCAGTGTTGACAGAACGCCTAAGTAGGATATGAATAGAAGATCGTAACACTGGTGTCAGAAGTGTGGGATTTCCTATGACTTCTGTAAAACTGCTAGATAAACTGAATATGAAAGAACTGAAACAAGAGCTGAAATGGCGAGGACTGAAGTGCTACGAAAGGAACATCGAAACTCTTAAAGAACGTCTCCATGATAGATGCGTACATTTTCAAAACTAGATTGAATAAGAACGTTTTCTTCTTTACAAACAACAACATATATATATGTTTATTTTTTATTAATTACATAATTAAAACATTCTGCGTATGGTGTGTGAGATCTACAGTTCTTCTTTCTGTCACCAGCTAGTAAAGAATATCACAAATCATTAAATGGACGGCCAGCTACAAATACATACATACAGCTACGTTAGAGGTTTGCCGCTTCCTTAAGTTATGAGAAAGTCGACTTAACAAATTTGTAAATGAAATGCGTTAGGACAGTGATGTCCAAAAATACGGCCCTCGGGCCACGTCCGACCCGCGACGTGGTTCTATTCGGCCCGCCGAAACTTCGGCACAAAGTGTAGAAAATCCACTGTCCACAAAAGGTTAAAAAATATCTTACCCTATTTTAGGGTAAATGGATTAGTACCGATTTTGTTTTTAGATAAAGAGTGGCTTTTTTAAAAAGACATAAAATAAAACAGATTTCTGAAATCGCACTAATAAATAATGCGGCATTCATGGTTTCTGACGAGATTGTAAAATGAAACCTAGACTGAAGAATTGTAAATATTTACATAAAAGAGAAGAAGATGAGTCGGCTGTAATGCTATTTCCTGTAACTGCTGACGAGCCTTACGATATATCTGATAACTCGCAAATTCTAGGTATTTATTGGTGATAACCAGGGCCGGTCTTAGCCATTGCGGGGCCCTATGCGAAACTGATTGCGTGGGGCCTAGTCTGTGTGCGAATATAGACAATAAGGGAAAATTAAGATTTTGTATTAGAAAAAAAAATCGACTTTTATTCATTCTTTACTAAGTAAAAAATTGTGATGAAATTAACTGTAATTTGTTAGCCTTGTAACCTATGACATATTCATATAAATGTAACCATAAAAATAAATAAAGTATTGGAACCTCCGATTAAGTTGAAAATTTGCCCGATTATTACATTTTATTACATGAAAGCTAACAATGCCTTTTTTTTCTTTTATCGCGAGTAGGATTTGCGTTTTCCGTAATGAATGACACTCACAAATGACAATTTTGTCTATATTTTCAGGAGTTTTTAATGAGTTTTCAGGAGATTTTAATAAATTCAGGAGACTTCCAGGAGTTTTTCGTAAAATTTCGTTTGCAATTTAATAATTACACTTTGAATTAGCTCATGAAAGCGCGGGGCCCACTGCGACCGCATAGATTGCAGTGGTCTAAGACCGGCCCTGGTGTTAACAATAATAGTTTTGAAATCAGAGTATTTGTAGCTATTATGAGCATGCATGGGATCATCAGTGGCGAAAAACTGTCCAAGAAGTTTCAACCATCACAGGGACTCTTTTTCCCTTCTAGAATCTAGTGTGAGTGACTATTGAGGGTGCCACAAGTATGGTTGACAGCAACAGTTATTATAAAGGTTGTCCAGTCAAATGGAACCGAGCCTCTGTAATTTCGTTCACCAACAACCTGAAGCATTTATTAGTGAGGACAAACCTTTTCAGTGATGAATCTTGAGAAACCAAAGTTACGTTATGGTCTCAAGGACAAACATCTAGAATCTAGATACATTGCATTGACTTCGCGTCTTGTCTACGTTTAGGAAAATGTTCTAATGAATTAATGTAAATACTAGATTCAAGCGTCACTGCTTTAGGAAGCTAATGTAGCTAAATACAAAACACGATTATTAGTAAATAAGAATAACATATATTAATAGGTCCTCATATTTAATTGGAAACACAAAAATAAGTATACTGCGAAATTGTATGCTTTTCTGCTGCAAAATTTCATGTTCATCTACTTGGCATCTATTAAATTGTTTAAGTTGAATTAGTTGAATTACAATAAAAATATAAATATATAATTAGATTTCCATAACACTTTACTTCTATAATATGGACATAAATTAAGATTCATCTATTTGAACGCTCAAATATTTAATTTGGGCTTAGAAATTATCATCAAAGCAATTTCACTGTTTAGTCAGAGACATCTACAAGCGAATTTCAAATCAAGCGATCTGTCCATTGAAAACGAAATCGCAAAATATATTAAGTTTAAAGTTATTTATATGTTTTCTAATTTGAAAACACGAAAATGAAATTTATGTTTTTTAATGTAGACTTTGAAATGTTAAGATAAAAACATTTTTTTTCAAGTTTTTGTACCGAAAGAAAGTGTACTTTATCTCCAAATCCCAAATATTGCTGGAAAAATAGATGCAATAGGATTATCAAATTATTGTTTCTGTGGCTCATGATTAACTAGGGTGTCATGCAAGCAGCACAACAAACAACCACCTTTACTTTACCTTAAGTAATGTCAAGTGCCAATTAGAGCTGGGTGGACTTATAGGCGCCCTAAAATCCTGAAATTCAAAATCCAAGGATTTGAACCCGGGACCCTCTGTTCGGAAGCCGAGCGCTGTACTAAACGTCTAGTGTTGTTGCATACTTTTGGGCGTGCTTTCAGGAATGAAGTGTTATGATGGCATGCAGGTTTCAAACCCGTCACCAGCGTGATGACTCTTATCCCGCACTGGTAACGACCACATGACAAAGGCAATTTTATTTGCGAACTTGAAGGAAAAGGTCGTCACAGAGGTGCCATTATTAAGATAATAGCGGGAAAAAAAGCTGGCAGAATATTACCTTTGAAAGAGACAGCTGGAGAGCCGATGGATACATGTTTGATGCCAATAGTAAAGCCCTAGTAGACAACAGGTGCAGAAGACGTATTGTTATTCTATGTCAAATGTGGTCGTCCTAATCGCTTCGCCTAGGGTCTCTGATGTCTTAAGGCAGGCTCTGTTTTTTTTGTTCTTTGTTATTGGTAAAAACATAGTTTTACTGTAACTCAAAAAGTACTTTTTTCTAAAGTGTGTAATAACACATAACGTATAAGACTTGAGTGTTATCTGTTAGGAACCCACACAGAGATTTTGATTTTATATTGTCTACTCAAATCACTTTTACCTTAACCTATCCATGTGTCTCTAGAAACGATGGGGTACCATACATGATAAGTAGACCATCTTTCTCAATTCCACTTAATTATTATGCCATGAAAATAACCTCTTTCAATGACAGTCAAGTCCATGTTCTGACCATTGTAACATATAATTTAAATTTTAGATCTAGATCTAGTAATTAAACATAAAAAATAAGAGTACTCTCGTCTCATGATTATTATTTTGCAATTTTTAGATATTTAATATAGAAAGATCTAGGTAATCAATCTATTTAAATGTACGTAAGATGATTAAAATCAACATGAATTATTTCGATCTAGGATTTTTTAAACATCATCTCAATGGAAACACACAGGAAATAACTTTGTTTCATATATTTGCGTGAATATCTGAGAAATGATTTTACATTATTTCTATACTTTGAAAACTAAAGATCAATAGTTTTCTAAGATTTATTGGGGCTACTTTTTTAAAAACCTAAAACTTCCGATCGTAGGTACCTTTTGAAGAATGTTACGCAAGTGACAGCGCCGCGGTGTCTATCCTTAAGGTCATCTAGTCACAAGACAACAACTACCCGATCCATTATAACTACTTTAAGTGGATGACTTATTTTTATCAAGACTAGATCCGAAGGGTACAAAATCTTGTTCTTTACTCACAGGGCCGGCCTTACAAACTGCGGGGTCAAAATTAAATGAAGTTTTCTCGGCCCATCTTCAGTTTTTTTTTTACAATAACAAATTTAAGTATTAATTACATCATTTTATCAACATGGAAGCAACTTAAATGTAATAGGTGCCATTGTGTATTTTAAGTTATGTCAATCGTACGATACACTAAACATGAACCCTTTAAATCCTTAATCTTTTAAAGCATGTGACAAGAGAAAAGACTGATTGTAATAGGCTGGTACTGCTTATTGGTAATGTATCAGTTAACTAGTTAGCTAGTTAACTAACGTGAGAAAAAAAAGATGACTATGTGTTGTGTTAAGCAGTGGTGTCACTAGGGTCGGTGTCATCAGGTAAGTTATCTCAGTTAGTGGAATTGAGAATATTGTGAAATGTATTTAGTTATAAAACGTTTGTCTTTCCATCTTATGGTGTTTGGAGGGGCGGTGGCTTAGTGATGAATTACTTTGCTTTTCAGGTTCAAATACTTAAATTTTGAATTTCAGGATCTTAAAACCGCCTCTAAGTCTAATGGATGGGCCTACTTAATGTTTGTTGAGAAAATTAAAGGCGATTGGTCGTTATGCTAGGCACTTGACACCCTCGTTAACCCTGACAGCAGAGATGACCTTTTCTTGTAGTACAGTCATTCAAGTTCTTGTAGTACAGTCATTCATCAAAGGTTCTTGTCAAAGTCTTGTAGAAATAATTGAGCTTTAATCAATCCATACATTATTATCTTAGTCCTTCTAGTATTGTAAATGTTGTTTTTTATGGAGATATACCAGGTAATGATCGTCGTTACTAGGGTTCAATACAACATTATTTGTCTTGAGAATTTAAACATTGGAATTTAGTGGTTGTTGATTCGTTTTAATGAATTTTTAGTACCATGAACTAATTATCATTATTTGTTGTTTTTTTTTTACCAGCATTGCCTATTAGTCGACATATTTTTGAAAGCGCTGTTAAAATATATTGCAGAAAATAAAATGTAAGTTTTTGAAGGTACAAGAAAAGACAACTGTGTTTTTATTTTGAATGTTGTTATTTCTTTGTTATCGCACTTGACAAACAAAATAGTTGCAGGTTATTAAAGAACCAATGATATTAATATCAAACAAGATACTATAATTTTTTTTTTCATAATTTTCAAATCATTTTTTGTTTATTTTACAATAAATGATTGCTAAATTATAAATTACATTTCAAATATTAAAAAAATACATTCTAGATCTAATAGATTGTTCACTGCCAATATACTGAAGCTGTTTCACCCTTAGTCTCTTGAACCTTTGGGCACCAAGTAAGACCCGTTGAAATATTCATAGTGAAAAATAAATGTAAGTTTTTGAGGTACTTGAAAAGACAACTGTGATTGTATTTTTAAACTTAATATAAATAAGTTCTCTCCAATGAAAAACAAAATAAAATAAACATGGCTGCTTAATAAAAAAAAATCGTAAAAATAAAAGTAAAAAATCATAGACATTAATAAATATGGACTGAAAAAAGGAAGTAACTTCATGTAACTTGAAAACATGTATATCTATTGTATTCGGATTTCCGAATTATGAAAAATTTAAACAAATTGCGTGATCTTCATCTTAGAGATCAAACAAATATTTTAGACATAAATTAAAGTACACACAATTGCAATTCACAATATTTCACTTCATAAAACTCTTTTATTGGCTAGTCTATATGTATTTATGACTATGCTAACAACTCACTAGAATTTATTTTGATTCATTTTTTTATACCATACAACTTTTTGTATTTTAAATAACATCTTAAATACAAAAAAAAAAAGCGAAAAACTATATACATCTAAGAATCTTATCCAAAAACATGAACGTCAAAAGCAAGATCCAGATCTACATTTTTTTATATTTTGTTTGCATTTGAACAGGTTTCAATTATTGTAAATATAATTTACAAACAACAACATTGACAAAGAAGGAGACAAAGCATTCTCAATTTAAAGACAGCCTACAAAATTTATTTACATAACAAGAACAAAAGTTGATCTAAGACAATGGGGAAATTTTTCTTTTCTAAGTCCAAAACAAAATGTTTCCAGTTAAAAAATCTATAAATATTTATCAAAAAGTATAAATGTATTTATCTCTAGACTAAAGGGACATTTGAGTTTGATGTTTAGAATGTCAAGGGCATGGTCGGACTGGCTATATGGGTGAACGGGCAAATATCCGTTGGGCCGGCACCGAATGGGCCAGTCTGGTAAAATATTTTTTTTAATACTGACGACTTAAAAAAAAGTGACACCAGCAAGATACACAGATGCCCAAAAACGTTTTCTTGTTTTCAAAGTTTAAAATTAAAAACAATATATTTTTTTAAATGTACACTAGACACTGTACATCAAACATGTCAAACAAGGCATTCGTGGGCCTCATGCGGCCTGCGACCACATTGCATACGGCACGTTTGGCCAACTCAAAAATTAATTAAATAATTTTAAATTACCAAGCTGGAAAATACGAGATGACAATTTACTGGAATTGAAAAATAGTCTTTTTTAAACTGAGCAACCAGAGTGAGACTAAACTGTGAATGCTTGCTACATTTTGTGTAACTTAATTGCTTAAGTGCATGGCGTATCATTAAGTGAAGATATTTTAATTAGGAGTGTGTTATTAAAGCTGCCGAAGTAATTTGTCTACAAACTTGAAAGCATTTAAATGAATTATGTTAACTAGGAACACAGGCAGATAAAATAAATGACCTATCAGTCAGATTGCGTGAACATATAAGAACAAAATAGTTGATTTAGAATTATTTTAATTGGCTCTAGATTGATTTGCTGATGTAACGTGTGATCCCGTTAAACAGTTCCAAAGTGTCGGGTTTAGGATTTGAAACGTCTAAATAAAGACAAAAGTCTCACAACTGAGTGTGATGATGAGTAAATTCTAGCAAAATTACGTTGTTAAGTTAAGATGTGGCAGTGCCAATATTTTACAGTTATTTCACTGACCGGTACGTTGAATTGCGTAAATTTGCAGTCAGAAGTGTTGCAACGTTTGCAAACACTTATTATCAAATCTACAAAACTAAATGACAGTTCGAGATTATCTGATCAAAATGTGTCATCAATGATGAAAGTGTCAGTGGCAAACAAACTTTAACATGACATTATTAAACTTGCATCCCAGAAAATATGTCAAGTATCAGGACAAAGAAAATGAGTAATCATAGTAATACTTTCAATTAATTGTAACACAAATTTAACCAACTAACGGGCTGGCATTCCATTAAGCTGTGTATCCTATTGTATTGTTTCTAATTTACACAAAACTAGTAAGATGTTATCCAGCTTTTTTTTTTGGCTACGGCCCCTAAAGTTATAGTAAGTTTCTTATGTGGCCCACACACCTTAATGAACTATACATGCCTGCATTACGTAATCCTTCACAATCCTTCACAAGCATATATCCAGTTTTTTGATGCGTTATCAAACTTCATACATTTTGATCAGAATTAGGCAGCTAGGCTTACGCTGGACTCCTAAGTGAAGTTAATAGCAGATTTTGTTTTTGAATTTTTCAAGCGGAAACGTAGCAGGCTCATTGTACCATATATCTAAAATATGCATTTTTAAAAACTTAAATCATCAAAAATAATGCTTGGATCTGACTCTGCATTGAGGCTTCTCCCCGTACTACGCTAGCAAAGCTCACAGCATCAACCGCGTGTACTGACTTTCCACGAACTAAAGGAAAAGCCTATTCTAGGTTAGAAAAACGTCAGAAAGAATGAAATGTCAGAGTGTAATAAATATTAGGAACAATCACACAAACATTCACATAATATACGACATAAATAATATATAATAATATAATATAATAATATACATAATATATAACATATATATTGCAAAAATGGGGGGAAGAAAAAAAGCAACTCTTAACACACAACGATAAAATCATGTCTAAGCCGAAAATATTAAAATACAATTTGTTGGCCGGATTATATGGTAATGCCAGGGCTGATTTTGACATCCTGTCCGCCCCTGGTCAATGGTTCTCAAAGACAAACATATTCATGGTGGAGCTTGACAACTCACAAAGGAAACAACTCACATTACAAAATCAACCCCACTGTAATTTAACCCAGATTTGAAACTTCCACTGTGGACAAAAAAACAAAAAGCCCAGTACTCATCATACCCCAGGCGCTGGACAAGTGCTCCACTACTTCCTGGACATGTACACGTCGTATAAGTAACCTTAAACCTATCATCACCCATCTCTAGTCTGTCCTTCCATTGACCAACACTGACCTGTTTAGAACATCCATGAGGATGTGACACTATAAAGCTCAACCTGTGTTGAGATCTAGAGGCTTCGTATTTTTTGTTATAGACTTTCCCCCTGACATTTTCAAAATGTTTCCACATTCCCCTCAGTTTATTTCCTAAAGTTTTATCACATGTTACACATTTCAACCAACACTTGTCATGCTCAATGTTTACGTCTTCAACACTGACCTTATCAACAATGACCACTGGACTTTCATCTCTATCATAAAACAATCTTAAGGTTGTGTGGTTGGCCTCAATGTCATCAAAAACCACATGTGTGGCTGTGGTTACATCAAACTCCCACCACACATTGCTGGGTGAGTCTGAATCTTCACATTTTCTACACCAACACTCTGTGTGTTCAGTAAGTCCACCAAGTTCATCTCGTAAGACTCCATCTTGATACTTGTTTACTTGCCCTATTCTTCCACTTCCTGCCCTCAAGTTTCCTCTCTCACTCATGTTATAAAATGGATATGGTTGAGTTGTCCCTGGCCAAAACTTTGGTCTGTCTGGACTTGACATTGTAACACTAACTCTAACTGTCAGGTCAGCAGCAACTTTGATATAATCAAACAAAACATTATCTTGATAACTGTCAGGTAAATGTTCCAAGGTGAATGTATCAACAGGTATAAACTGTCTATGGCCTGGATTCTTCTTACAGCCATAAAGATGTTTGTGTAGATCAGCTTCTCCACCTTCTGATTCCTGAGTTTCATGATCACCTGGAGAACAGTGAAATAAACTTGTTTCAATGTTTAGAACACAATGTACATTATTGAGTCAATTAAGAGATAGCTACAAATAGATCAAGTCTAACCCATGTGTTGAACTCTACAGTTTATACACTAAAAAATTAACCCCAAAATTACCAATTAGTGGACTTTCTACATAATCTGACTGGAATTTGAACTGGTCACTGGTGAAATGATGAGGATCTAAAAGGATGAAATTCAAATAACTATTTTATATATTCTTTATTAGTATTATTATTAGAAAATAAACTTATACAAAATACATTTGTGTATCAAAACATTTACAAAACAAAGTTAACCTGTAACTTTATTCTCATCCTCAAAACTGCATAAGTCTGCTAGGTCAGTCTGATTGTTAAGACAAACTGAAATAGTTTAAATACATTTGTTGGACGGTTTATTTTTGTGGAGACATTTTTTTCAAGATTTTTTTTTTCAAAACAACAAAAATGTAGTTTTCAAAATAATGCATTTTTTCCATAGAGAAAAATCTATATATTTAAAATATAGTTCTAGAAGCTGAACATAGACCTAACTTTAAATTAACTTGAATTTGACGTGCTTACTATTATGGTGCTGACTTCTAGTGAAAAAATAGAGATTAAAATAAAACCGTGAAAATAGTTTTAAACTTAGGCATTATTTTACTCTGATTTCTTACCATTAGGTCCACATGTGTCTTTGGTAAAACAAATCTCCGTACTGTTCTAGAAATTAGAACAAAAGCTGCTTTCATTTTTGGTTTATATATAAACAAATTTAAAATTAAATTTATATCAATAAAATATTCTTTTATAAAAATATAAATTTATATATTTTTTGCTTGTAGGGAAAAATAAAAAAAAATATGTTGTTTTATAAATTGTTTGAAGTAAGATTAATTGCATTTTGTTTTAGCACTAAGACTGAATGCAATACATGTGAAATGATTTATAACGAAATGTAAAAAAAAAATATCAGGCTTTGGTATTCTAGATTTCAATTTAGAGTTCCAATTCTCTTTAAAACTACGATAAGAGTAATAGATCTAGATCCTAAATTTAAATGACAAATTCATTAATGATAAAAATAAATACTAGTAATAAAAGAAAATATTAAATAATTTATAGTCAAATAACAAAAATATAAAGAAACACACACACATAAAAATGGATTAAAATAAATAGATTTTTAGGTATATATATATAGAAGTTGCGAATCCCTGTAACATATGGTGACTTGAAGTCACTTGATATAATTCCATGCTTTTTAAGTTAAGAACTGATAACGGGGCAGAAGCACTTGCGGATCCAGAGGGGGGGGGGCGGTCGGGGCGATCGCCCCCCCCCACTCGTCGGACGAATTTTAGTATAGAATTCATACAATAAGTATTTTATTTCTTATGTTAATAATATATACTAATTATTTATATTTCTTCCTATTTTTAGATTTCACTCCCTGTGACAAAAATAAATTAAGCCAGTGTGCTAGGGTTTGACTATACCCGCTGGCGCCCCACTTGGCCTATCCCACCTTTAATCAATCTAATTTTAATATTTTTCTTTATTCTCCTTACTTAGCCCGTCTGGCGCTAAAGATACCGCTACCACCCCCTTTTTTCTCTATGAATCGATGACACATTGTATTTTCTTAAACTGACACGTATCTAGTCATTTTATAGACAAGAGTAAGCTCCCCCTTCTTATCTGGACAAATCCTTTGTTATATTATATTATATATTCATCGGGGTGTATGGGGTTCTATAGGAGGAGTAGTACCTCTGTCAATTGGGCATTCGGGCTCCTTGAGCAGCTCATTGACCTTGGTCTCCACTCAGAGCCCATCTCTCACCTGTGGCTCCAAGCAGTTGTCTGCATGCGGCAACGCCACACCCCGGCAAACCGTCTCGACTGACGGGCAAAACCAGGTGAGGGTTAGCCAGAGCTAGTATCTGCCGAAACTATGGTCTCCAGGGCCATCAGGCGTCACCTATCAAACGCTGTGGAGCGTTTTGGAGCACTGTGGAACATGTAGAGCACACTGGTCATCCACTGCACCCCAAACCAGCCTCAGTTGTCTGGACTCTGTTCTGTCACTGGATCCAGCTGGCAAGGGGCGAGAGAGTGAGGCTGATGCAGCGCATATCTCCCTCACTTTAATAAATTTTCATCGCGCAAGCCACATTCTCATCTCACATGTTCATCAATCAAAAAGCCCTGCGGCGATAGGCAAGTGGCGAAGTGGCAGGTGTGGATACACTGGCAGCCATAGCCGCAAACCTACACGTAGGCGGACCAGACCATGTGGTCGCTTGACAGTGACTGGGACAGCAATTGAACTCGGCAGCCCTTTTTAGGAATGCACTGCTTATCTCCTAGGCATGAGGATGGGGCTAGAAAAGGTGCCCTAAACATTGCCTGTCCCCCATGACACTGGCCAGTCTCCCGCGACTGGCGGGGATCCCACAAATGCGGGAAAAACAAATCAAACACAAACCTCAAGAAAAAACAAATCAAAACACATGAACTCACACTCGGCGCATGGAATGTCCGTACTCTTCTTGACCGCGCTAAAACACATCTTCCTAAACGGCATACTGCCCTTGTGGCAAGAGACTTAACCATATACAATATAGATATTGCTGCCCTGAGTGAAACGCGTTTTGCTGAAGAAGGACAGTTAACAGAAGTTGGCGCAGGCTATACGTTCTTCTGGATCGGCAAAAACAGCAAAAGACGTGAAGCTGGTGTTGGCTTCGCAGTGAAATCCAATTTAGTCAACAAGTTAGCAGGACTACCAAAAGGCATAAATGACCATATAATGACATTACGCCTACCCCTGACCTTGAGGCGACACGCAACTCTAATAAGTGCCTACGCCCCAACTATGTTAAACCAGGACAACATTAGGAGAACTTCTACTCGGATCTGAACTCTGCAATAATCAAAACGCCCAAAACAGACAAACTCATAATACTGGGCGACTTTAATGCCAGAGTAGGCTCTGATTGGAAAACCTGGAGTAATGTTCTAGGCAGACACGGAATCGGTCACTGCAATAGCAATGGTGCATTGCTACTTGAAATGTGCTCAGCCCATAAACTAACAATAACAAATACGCTTTTCCAGCTACCTCACAGAAAAAAGACATCATGGATGCATCCCAGGTCCAAATATTGGCATCAAATAGACTTCATCATTGTCAGAAAGTCTGATAGACAAGACGTCAAAGTCACCAAAGAATTATGCGGAGCTGATTGTTGGACCGATCATCACTTTATCTTATCCAAGCTTAAAATATGCATAGAACCACCTAGGCGGCCCCAAGAATGCAAGCATGAAGAGCGCCTAGATATTGTTAAGCTCACAAACCCAGAAATCAAACAAGAGCTCATCAACAAACTAGACAGTGAGTTTAAAACCCTGCACATGACCAATGATGTGAAAAACATCTGGAATAAATTAAGGGATTCAGTGTACTCTCGGGTTAGCAGTGCTCTCGGTCAGCCAAAACGCAAGCACCAAGATTGGTTTGACGAAAACAATATGCAAATCGAACAAATGCTAACACACAATCAACATTGCTTTAAGGCCTTTCTGTGTAATCCAGATTGCCCGCAAATAAAAGAATGCTACACTATTGCCAAAAGAGAGGTCCAGCGAAACCTGAGACACATGAAGGAGTCATGGTACAACAAAAAAAGCAGAAGAAATTCAGTCCTATGCTGACAGTATAAATGCAAAAAATTTTTAATGCAATAAAAGCCCTATATGGCTCTCAGCAAACTGGCTCATCCCCCATACTCAGTGCTGATGGAAACAAACTCCTAACAGACAAGAAGGACATACTTGTTCGCTGGGATAAACACTTCAGCACAGTCCTTAACTGCCCGTCAAGCATTAGTGCAGAAGCAATCGCACGCCTAGAACAAATCCCAATAAACCACTCACTCGCCGACCCTCCTAGGCTAAATGAAGTAACGGCAGCAATATCAAACTCTCAATGGGTAAGGCACAGGGGCCAGACTCCATCCCTGCTGAAATTAACTCACTTGGCAGCTCAGAGCTTACTGCTAAACTAACTGAAATCTACCAGATAATGTGGGAACGAAAGACTCTACCACAAGAGTTTAAAGACGCCTCCATTATTCACCTCTACATGTGAAAGGGTAATAGGCAGTCATGCGACAATCATCGTGGCATATCCCTCCTATGCATTGCTGGCAAGATTCTGGCTAGGGTGCTTCTAAACAGATTACAACACCACATAGAAACTGGCCTACTTCCGGAAAGTCAATGCGGCTTCAGACAGGGTAGAGGCACGGTAGACATGATCTTTGCAGTCCGTCAACTCCAAGAGAAATGTAGAGAACAAAACTCAAATCTCTATAATGCTTTCATAGACCTGACTAAAGCTTTTGACAATGTCAGTCGTGAAGGCCTTTGGCAAATCATGTCCTAATTCGGCTGCCCTTACCAATTTATAACAATGGTGCGTCAATTACATGATAACATGCAAGCAAGAGTTCAAGACAACGGAGACTACTCCAAGCTTTTTCCTGTCTCAAATGGCGTGAAGCAGGGCTGTGTTCTGGCTCCAACACTGTTCAGCTTAATGTTCACCTCCATGCTGAAAGATGCCTTTTGCAGAGAATGTTTCGGAGTTGACATACGGTATCGCACAGATGCAAGCTTATTTAATGCCCGGAGACTCAAGGCAAGGACCAAGGTAAACTTCGACTGCATCAGAGACTTGCTATCTGCTGATGACTGTGCCCTAAACACTGCAAACGAAGAAGACATTCAAAAGAGTATGTCCCTCTTCGCTAATGCATGTACACATTTTGGACTCACCATTAATGTAAAAAAGACAGAAGGGTTGCACCAACCTCCTCCAAATAAAGCTGTCACAGAACCAGACATTTTCATAGATGGCCTGAAACTAGCATATTTCCAAAATTTGTCTATCTGGAAAGCACCATATCAGCAAGCGCCAACCTAGATGATGAGGTTGACTTTCGTATTGCTCGTGCCAGTGCTGCTTTTGGTAGCAAGTGTGGCAAAGGAGAGGACTCAGTTTAACCACAAAATTCAAAGTATAAAGTGCTGTAGTTCTCCCGTCACTCCTATATGCATCAGAGTCATGGACCTTATACTCCCGCCACACCAAAAAGCTAAACTCCTTCCACCTACGCTGTATAAGGAGTATCCATAAGGCGCGTTGGTCTGATCACATACCAGACACATAAATTTTAAAGCTGTCCAACATGCACAGTATTAATGCGACAGTAAAAAGGTCCCAACTACGATGGGCGGGTCATGTAGTCCGTATGCCAGAAAATCGCCTTCATAAGCGACCTCTGTATG
Organism: Biomphalaria straminea; assembly: GCA_021533235.1. Classification (NCBI taxonomy): domain Eukaryota; kingdom Metazoa; phylum Mollusca; class Gastropoda; family Planorbidae; genus Biomphalaria; species Biomphalaria straminea. Next base: position 10,815 of record JADKLZ010069563.1, on the reverse strand, counting down.
GAGAGTACAGGAAAGCGCTCCCAAGGCGGCCAATACAAGCGCTACAAAGACACCCTCAAGAGCTCCCTCAAGAAATGCGGAATCGACACTCATTTCTGGGAAACACTAGGCCAAGATCGCTCCGCATGGTGAGAAGCTGTGAGTCTTTAAGTCTCAAGTTTTAAAAGCAAGAAGAGTGGCCAGTGCGATAGTGCGCCGAACCAACAGAAAGCAGAGATAAAATAGAGGCCCACCTGCAACTGACAAAAGTCACCCATGCCACATATGCGGCCGGCTTTTCAAAGCGAAGATTGGACTATACAGCCATCTTCGAGTCCATAGGAAATAAGAAATGTGCTCATCTTCAAACACGAAGGAGGAGCTATATATATATTCATCGGATGGAGTTTGCCACTCCTCACCTTTCACCAGGTGACACTTTCCTCAACCTCCCCTGTCGGGAGGGACTGGTCACTTCAAACGTCCTTTTTAACTCGACTACAATGACTGGCTCGCACATCTAATGTCTTTGTATAGTCAAGCATCCACATTTGCTAGTTTTTCTAATGTCTATACACGGAAACACGCGGCAAGTACAGGCGGAAGTCCTTTGTCTCAAGTTCCCTAACTGCCATATTGAACGGGACGTCACTCCCCTTTCGCTTAACCTCTCATTCATCTTTGCATGGACAAGATTTATCGAATCCTCTCATTTTCTCTCTGAGAGCTTTTGTAAGCGACCATCTCAGTTTGAGCGTTGGAACATATTCTTTTCTATACATCCTTACTTGGATTCAGTGGTAAGCTTTACAAGTTGTATTAATCGCCTCTTACTAAATGTGTATATATTTGGGCATTTATTTACTACATTATATTTGTGTACATATTTGTGTATTTCTTATCTTGGATTATGTAAGTAGTCACTTCATGTATTATATTTTATTATCATGACTTGTACGACTAAATTGTTAAGCTAGAGACCCGTCATTGCAGCTACGTATCGTTGGACTGTCCCGTGCGCTAGGATCAATCACGCCAGCCCACCCACAGACAACGTCAGCATCAGACATACCTGTCTCGTCAGAGTAGCATAGGACTTAAAGCTAAGCAACCAGCCTAATGACACTCAGACCACTTGGTTCTCATATCTTATGATGATAGTCTCATTTAACGTAAATAATTAGATCCCACTTTAACCCTGTACAGCATTTCACCTTTACTTATTTTTCCCTATGTAAATAAACTGTACATATATTAAAATTTAAAAAATATTTGTTGAATGCTTTCATAACGCTGTGCCTGTAAGTCTATCTGCAAGTTAAGGTCCTCAAAATCTTAAAACCCCCTAGACACCTAAACGGCCACTATATTTGACCTACTTGTCATACCCCCTCTAGCTAGTATGTTGACCCATATGGTGGGGTCGGGAGGAGGCGATGGCATCAATTCCGCCCCCCTCATAAACTTTCGAGTGATGCGGTCCAAATTCGGGGTGGGGCGGGGCGGTCCAATTTATTTGTAGAAATCACAGCTTGCTAATAGAATAAGTGGGAGTGGGAGCTAATACCTCTGTTGCCCTTCCCACTTAAACCCTTTGAGTCAGTGTGGTCCTACTTTTATGGGGAAATCGTGCTTTATGAACAAAATTACATGAATTAAAATATAACTTTTTATATTATGTCGCTCCCCTTCTGGTATTTTGGTCGATTCGGTGGGGTAAGAGGGAGAGACGATTGCATCTACTAGCCCTATTAGGGGGGGACGGTCCTATTTTCAAAGAGAAATCTTATTTTGTGAACAAAATTAGTTAAATAACTTTATAACATAAGCTACGTATTGATATGTGAACCCATTTGTATATTATTTCGCACCATACTCCAATCTCAAATGTTATCATTAGTAAATATAAAATGAAAAGGGTTGTATCAGGTGGGATAGGCGATACATGCAATCGTCTTCCGCCCATCGGAAAAATTAATACTTTTTTTAGCGGCCCCCAAAAGGGGAAAAGACGCTTTTAGTTTTGTGTGGCCTGTCTGTCCGTCTGTCTGTCTGTCCTCCGTCCCGTTTAGTGCTCAGAAAGTAGAAGAGAAAATCAAAATCTGACATCACGATAATATAGATCATTCTAAGTTCTGATGCAACAGCTACATCTTTGATGTAATTTTTTTTTTAAATGAACTTTTAGCAGCGACAAAGAGAGTTTGTGTGATACACAAACTCAGAGGCGGCTCCCATTGAGAGATCAAAAAACGGAAGATGTATATTTCTGTCGTTTATCTTTGATATATTTTTTTTAAATAAACATTTAGCAGCGACAAAAAGAGTTTGTTTGATACACAAACTCAGTAGCGGCCCCCGTTGAGAGATTAAAGCACGGAAGATGTATATTTCTGTCGTTTATCTTTGATATAATTTTTTAAATGAACTTTTAGCAGCGACAAAGAGAGTTTGTGTGATACACAAACTCAGAGGCGGCCCCCGTTGAGAGATCAAAGCACGGAAGATGTATATTTCTGTCGTTTACCTTTGATATAATTTTTTTAAAATGAACTTTTAGCAGCGACAAAGAGAGTTTGTGTGATACACAAACTCAGAGGCGGACCCCGTTGAGAGATCAAAGCACGGAAGGTGTATATTTCTGTCGTTTATCTTTGATGTAATTTTTTTT
>JADKLZ010069562.1:0-11889 GCA_021533235.1 Biomphalaria straminea | reverse complement strand
TACTAAATGATAGCAACTCTATCCATAAACTAAGAACTACTAAATGAACATAATTACTCAACCAATGTAGAGCTTATCCATAAACTAAGAACTACTAAATGAACATAATTACTCAACCAATGTAGAGCTTATCCATAAACTGAGAACCACTGAAAAAACATAGCTACTTGATCACTGTGGATGCGGATTTACCCTTGTCAACAAAACTTAAAATCAATTAAAGCTTGATAAATACCTGTATGTAAATTTGGAATGAGCTGAAATGGGACACTGCGTCAGCATAGCCACTCCATCCATAAAAGGAGAACCTCTCTGGTGGATGCCGTGCCAATGGATTGAGGTACCTTCAGAAACTTCCATGCCATTCATCACAGTCACCTCGATGGTATCACCTTCACAAACCTGAGACACAATAGAAGTTTGAGCTCTACCTATTTACAATGTACGAAGTTGGATGACAATTGTATGGCCTCATGACAATTTAAAATGGTGAATGGTAAAATACAGTAATACTAAGTCTTGTGTTCGAGTCCTTAGATCAAGGAGTAGTGCAGTATTCCACATGATTACGCAGTGCTTGCTGTAATCTAACAATTCAGTGGAGTAGTGCATCAGTCGCCTCACCTTCAAAGATAAATAAGTACGTCATCTAAATTTTCGTCTGAACGGTTCAATGTTCTCATTTCATCTGTGCCGATAAGTTGAAGCTAAACCAAGTAACAGGGAAAAAAAGTTTGTTTTTGCTCTTTTACAAGACAATTCCACTTTTATGAAGCTGGTAGTTTGTTGTAAGATTGTTTTGCTCTTAATTAATAATGAATAATAGAAAAACAAAACTTTTTTCTGCTACAATTCCCCCCCCCCCCAGAAAATTCCTGATTAAGCCAATATATTAATATACTCTAATGATAGGCCTAGAGATCCAGAGTGAGAAGACACTGGGCAAAATAAACGTCTAGTCCGTCTATTTCTTTTTTTGATTCCTTAGGCATGACTACATGCGGAAATACCCGATGACGTATGTGTGTTCAAGATAATAGAATGTCCTATAGACCAAATTTAATTTTAAAGATTATTATAGTTTTAAAACTTCATAATTAACAGTCAATTCAGAGTTTTCCTTGTGTGGCCAATTAGCTAGCAATTCTTTTCTCAAAGATATACATAAACAATTTTTTAAAAACATGTTAGCAAATACATTTAATGAAAAAAAAAGAAATATAAATAGAGTAGCATCAGCGATTAAAGAAAATTCGATCTTCATTGTATTAAAGTGAAAACAACTTCTAAGTGAAATATGATTGCACACTTTTAAGAATAATTTAAGGATTATAATTTTCATATAGGGTTACTTTCAAGCTTATAGCATTATCATAGCGCTATGGTCCATTCTCATATGTGGACCAGTTGGGGGGGGGGGGGACCGGGGAGAGGGTTTTCCGTGCGGTCTTTAGTCGCTCAGTGTGACTTCGATCTTCTAACATAAACCAAAATTGTTGTGAAATTTAGATCTTCATACATGGAGGTAAATCCACAAATATCAAGTCTTTTTTTTTTTTTGCTACATCCTTTGTACAAAATAGATAACCTACTTTTTGTTCTTTTTTAAAGTACTAGGATTATTTTTTCGCACATTCTAGAGCTACAGCATCAAATTTTCTAAATTCTTCCTTTTATTGAGTTTTTTTTAGTTGGCAGCATTGAAGTTACATTAAGCATCCTTGACATTGTTTTGTTTAAAGAGAAAATCTCCGATGGATTAAATTTTGGGGATGAGCTTCTTCTTAACTTATGATAAATTAGGAAAGGAGATAATCCACGATTAAATCAAAGATAATACTCTACCTCAACTCTTGGTCCCGGAAGAATTCGATTAGCTGTTTTAATTCCACGCATCACGCCATCAGCAGAGACACAGTGTGGGAGATAGCAGTGAGTCTGGTTGAATGGGCAGTCATGGCACGCCTTGGACATGACGTAATAGTTCTCGAGCAGCCAAGTATACTTGCACAGCCTTGGGAGGGCGTTGTCCTCACACTGCCTGTTACATGGGTGGTCCTTGTAATCTGGGACACCACAGGGAAATCAAGTCTTAGTTCAATGTGTCTCATTGCAACACTCTATAGTCAATAGTTTATCTCTATTCTCTTACGATAATAGCATGATGATAATCTCTTCGATTCCGACCATTTACGAATGTGTGCTTAAGATTCACATGACTACGCAAAACCATATTTTGTCACACCTAATGCAGCAAACAGAAGTCTATTTTAAGTTTTCTTGTAGTCTTTTACGCTTGTCTTAGGCAAGAGACTTTTCTTTGAGTCCCTAAACATGTCTCGCGGCCATCGCGAGGACTTTCCAACTGTCTCTTTCAGATACCAACAGCTGCCAGCTGCTTTGCTCTATACCAGTGAGAACAAATTGGTGCTTGACAGTGGCGTAGCTAGGGTGGCTAAAGGAGGGTTGGGGGAGAATTTGACCCCCCGGGCCCCAACTTGAGGAGGGTCCCCAAATAGAGTTTTTTAGGTTAAATATTAAATATTACGAAAAATGCAGGGCCCCCAAAGAGGTCAAGCCTCCAGGGCCGCCAAATGATGGAAAATTCCTTGCTACGCCCCTGGTGCCTGAGTAGCTCTTCATAGCACTTCCGAGAGATAAAAAGTAAAGTTCAGACCTTGCGATCTTTAGGGCAGATAATGTAAAGGTCACATGGCCCAAGGTTAATGAGACTGCCATGTAGTCAACACAACGACCAGCCGTCTTTACATTTCCCCTTATGTCAGGTACTCTTAAGAGCTGAGTTTATTCAGAGATCCCGAAATTAAAAATGCCAGTCTTCACCAGGATTCGAACCAGGGATCTCAGGTTAGGAAAAAAAGCTCTTTACTACACAGCCACCGGGCCTCATACTTCCTGTGAATGTGGTCACTTATCTTACGCCGTCCTCCTTCAAGCTCATGATACTCAACACTCATAAAAGACATCTAAAGACATTTGTAGTCAAACTGAATTTCCATTTGATTGGATCAATACAATTAACTAATCTTATCTTATTTATTTACTTGTAACGTAAATGTCATTCAAATGTCATAATTTGCTCGGCTGCATGTCAATAATCTAGAGTCTTATCAGCTACATCTTATTGATATTGTTTTTAAACCACTGAATATTCTAGATATAGCATGGCCAAATTTAAATTACGTTTCCTTTCGATTTTATAAAAGGATGGCTAATCCTCGGCCGATTGTGTTTATATTTTGTCAATTACGTAAAAACAAAAAAAAAAACAGGTTTCAAAAGTCATGACGTACCAGACAAGATGTAGTCACTGTCAGTCTCGGTAGCCAGAAGAGTTCGAAACTCCAGGAGGAGAAAAACTGATGTTACTGACTTAATACTCAGAAACATTTCTGAAACAAACGCAAATAAAATCAGTATTAAGAACAAGACTATGGAGTTAAGGTCAGTATTAAAACAAAATAAGACTATGGATCATAAAGGGGGGGGGTGTTAATGAAACATAAGTGAAAAAGCAAGATATTATTAACCATCTGAATACGAAAGATCACATTCGATGTTTTTCAACAATAAAATTTCTTAATAGAGATGGACTCCTTAGGTCAATCTAGTCATACATGTTAATTAATGACTTTAACTCTTCCAAGTCATTGGTTACCCTGGTTTAAATGGACAGGTGGTGTGAAAGTCATGTGTTTCTTTGGCCTACGGTTAACGAGGGTGTCATGTGGCCAGCACAACAGCCAACCGCCTTTACTTTTCCCCAACTAAAGTCAGGTACCCATTAGAGCTGGGTGGACTCAAGAGGCGCCCTAAAGATCCCGAAATTAAAACGCCTAGTCGTCAGGATGTGAACCCGGGACCAAACGATTTGCCACTCAGCCATCGTGCCTCGCACCAATGGACACGAGTAAGCTATAATCTATGTCAGGGGCAAAAATAAATAAAAAAAATAAACACGTTTCTTATACCATATGCTAAGACAAAAAGACAGATAAGACAAGAACCCTGTCTCCTTCTAGCAGAGAATGGAAGAGTATATTGTCCATAAAAAAACTAATCTCTAAGCCTACTTTAAATCTTAATTAGCATACATAAATAAAATTGAATAACACTTGGATAAGCGTAAACGAAATCATCCTTCGTTTCGTTAATCTGTTTATAAGATAAGATTTTTAAACCTTGGAGATGAAAATATAATAAAATAAAACATAACCTTACTTAATTAGGAAAAACACTTTTTAAAAGCCCTCTAATCCAATCAATTAGAAATGCCAGTACATCTAGGTATTTCAAAGTACAGGAACAGAGACATTGGCATGACTTCGATGACACAGCAGTGTCTCAGAAATGTATCGGCCCAGCGAATAACTACCCCCATATTTCAGCCCACTCTAATCCTAGCGTACATTGTGCCAAGGGTATCCAAGTATTGGCCCACATGTTTGGCTAGTTCAAAACAGTTAAGTTCGTTGAACTGAGACCCTGCCACCAACGTTTTCTTGTTCAAAAAAAAAAAAACATAGTGTGAGATTCTAAGCCTTTCATACGCTTTGCCGATGGACCAAAAAAAAAAAACAAGAAATGTATATCTTACTCCCCCTTCCATAATCCATTTTATCGTGCTAGCACGGACAGTGCTATGTTCTTCAACATGTTGAAATTTCTCAAGAAAGTCTAAGTCGATTGTTTCTTTGTCTATACATACGTCTATATTTTGTACACGCACAAAAATATAACAATGCCTCCTTAAAAAGTATTATTTTCTTTAAACTTGATTTCTTTCATCTTTACATACTTCTAGAAGAAGTCTTTGTTAATTAATTGTTATGTCTAATTATCTACAGCAATTTATTTATTCTCTCTGAAAAAAAGATTTTAAGCCTGATTCTTTTTTACCTTTCATTATCTTTCTCTTACCACTAAATCTCTTGTTTACACAATTATAATCAACATATGTACATGGTTCCTCTTGCAAACGTAGTCTTTTTTCTGCTGTGGTCATGACAACTGTGAGACTTGGTCATCTTGCTGTTTGCTCCAATGTTGGGCTGTCCTCCTTGTCATCAGCGCCAAACGGAGCGAATTTTGTGCCATGTTCGTGCGCCTAATCCGGAGTCCAAACATGATGTAACTTTGACCTACTTTTACCAGACAATAAACAAGAAAAACATTTTAAAATACTTTAAAAAAAAAACAACAAAGCTCATATTAAGCGTACTTATATCAATTAGTTTGGATCAGTTATGTAATTAAACGTGTAAGAGATCTAGACTCTAGAATAACAATAAAAAAGTATTTATATATTTTTTCAAAATTATAAAAAGATAACGACCTGAAATCGAACGTGTAAGCTAAAGTCTCAAGCCATCGCGGTAACCACTCTGCTAGCGAAGAGTTTATTGTTTAGTTATCTATTGTTTAGTTATCTATTGTTTCTATTTCATGTTTGTGTTCACTAAGCCTTGAGACGGAAGTCAAATGTAAAGGGGGCTAATTCAGCTTATACCACCACTTCAGTCAAGTAATATTTCTTTCACTTGTTCGAGATACCAAATAAAGTAATTTATTACCAATAGTTAATTAACTAATTAGTTAATTAATCTTTTTGTATTGATTCTTGTGTTGTCAGGTAAAAGAATTAATTGTTCAAAACTTCAGCTTGATCCGAGATTAGGTGTCGGAGAAATAACGTGTACAAACATTTTTTGCCAGACAGACAGACAGACAGTGAGGTGATATAAGCTTCGTAAAAATATTAGCAGTATACAAGATACGATCTTATTATGCTGAACATTGAATCAAAAGAAATAGTACATTTGTTACAAGCAAAGTACGCAATCCTGCACTCTATAGAATGATCAAAACTGCATCGTGTTAAATATGAAATATTGATTGAATTAATTAAGAAAGCGTAAAAGAATTGAGTGAAATAGCGCTCTAGTACTTGGAAAAGGCAGTAAAAGTACTAACTTAAAAGGATGAGTCAACTTCTTTTCTTTTTTTTTTAAACGTCCTTTCTATAATGGTTGGGGGTGAACCATCATTGTTTTTGAACCAGTGCAAAAGCGTAATAAAAACCTGCTACATGATACTAGAGCTTAGAGACGCTGTTACACCAACTATGTGCTTCTAAGTTCTAGTCAGTCCTTTTATCTTGCTTTGTTTAGAATAGAGTTAAACAGTTTCTGGGATGGACTCTTTGCGTAAGCCTGAAAACTAAGACTACTCCTCTTTCTATACTGTACAAAATAAAAATCACTCCATACTGAAAATCCTTCTTTACCCACATTCTAAGAACAAGGGGAAAATATGTCAATTCACACATCTGATTCGATCTATATAAATGATCACCTGGTGAATTCTTTATTTTTAGTCGTTTTGAAATTTCATATTGGCCTTAATGGTCTTGCGAACAGTGGGCTATTAGTCTCGCCTCAGGGGCCAAGGAGCAGCTCTCAAAGCAAAGGCTCGTGAGATTATAAGAACGGTATACAAATATAGTACGCTGTTGTATTTACCCCAGCAGTTGAATGCACTGGTCGTTAAAATTTTCTCGCTTTTTCCAATCACGTGGTTTCGTGTCATTTACGATGTAAACCAGTGATTCCCAAAGTGGTCCATATGGACCCCCAGGGGTCAACGAGGACTTCCAAGGGGTCCACGAAAATAAAAAAAAATAATTGGGGGTCCATGACATGCAAGTGGATCTCATTTAAGAAAGAATTGAGTTTAATATAAATCTCACATTAATGGAATCACCTATTATATCATACAAATATTCATTGTTTATACTTTATTATAGCTAGGCCATTGCATTTTTATTGTATTATTGGAATGAAAAACATGTTTAATTTTAATACCTCATTTAAATAGCTTAATTTGGTCTAGAGATAATTAATATTTAACATGGCTGAATCTAAATATAAAATAGACTTGTGGTGTTAATTTCTAAAAAAAAATTCTTCTTTTCTCGTCGAACTTATATTACCTATGTGTTTTTATTTAACAACATTTTATGTAATGACACCATGAAACCACCTAAGCTGGGTGATAGTTGGAGACAAAGCCACCCTGATAAGATTAGAAAAACTATTAAACAATCCATGATAAATTTGAGAAAACATCTACTATTCACAAAATATTTGCTTTCAAATTTTAAGGAAAATATAATGGTTTGCTGTGTCTTAAAATAGCTTGCGAAATTATGAAAACGACATACAATCGGCGAAAAAAAAATGAATGATTTAGCCAGCCGTTGAAGTTTTTAAAACTATTTTGTATTTTTTCTCCATTGGGCAATTCAATGAGCCTTCCAACCCCTTCGTTTGTGGTGGCTTTCTGAGAACAATCCATGAAAACTCTGTTAGGGCAATGGTATTTTAGAAGAGTTAACTAAATTATTGAGCTTTGTTGGAATATAGCTAAATATTTCTTTCTTTTAAGTATTTGCAAACGTCATATTTCTGCAAACAACATATTTTTTATACAGCTGGCCGAGTCAACCTTGTCTGGTAATGATGTATTTTTTAAAATCCAAATTATTATGCTCAAGAAATCCACGAAAAACAGCTCTTTGTGAAACCTTTTACTAAAACAACAAATCTCAATATGAAAAATAATTTCCGTAGCAATGGAATTCAAGCTTGCAAACCTTTAAAAAAAAGTTTCCAATGTGTTTAGTGATATTAAACGATACATATTAACTGTTACATGATGGGTTTAGATTTCAATTTTGTTAATAAATGTATAGTAATAAAATAAATGTAACTTCAAATGTAGTTTTAAATTACTTGTTCACTCCTCTTGTCATTGGTTGGAAATTATTTAAACAAAATGTGTAATTTGAAATTGATGAATTTTCAAAAACTCAATATAACGTAAGCAGGGGGGTCCAGGAAAATCAGAAAACATGTCAAGGGGTCCACGAGACAAAAAAGTTTGGGAACCACTGATGTAAACATTGTTGCGGTCCATGGTACTTGCTGGAAGAAATAAATAAATATCCTTAACACGAGCCTTAATTGTTACATTTCGTTTGAATGTTAAAGGAAATATTAAACACATTTAGCAACCTCATAATATTGATAAAACATTGAAAAATACGTATCCAGTGACAGTCTTTATTGATTACCAGTAACACAGACTAAAAAGGCGTAATACCTATAGTAAATGAAAAACGGTCATGGAATCCCCACAAAGACACAAAGAAAAAGGCACATTCCTGGTCCCATATGCTAGGACAAATTTGTACAAAAGCTCCTTCTACCATAGCGCTATTAGTGCATGGAATGGATTGCCTGAGCTAGCCAGGAAAACCAGTGACTTGGCAGAATTTAAGTCATTTGGTTAATATGCATGACTGAATGCATGACGCGTAGGACGTAATCATCTTTTTTGAAGTAACATATTAAGTGATTTTACTAAAGGTGTTACTCTACTGAAATGTGAATATTTATTTGTTATGAATCTCACTGCTCTATTTTGTGTCTGTTCTAGTTTCTTAATGTTTCTTAATGTTTTCTTGAGTTGAGGGGTCCCAAACAGAGGATGCATATTCTATTATTGGCCTAATCAAGGTTAAATAGCATTTTAGTTTTATGTTCTTATTTGATTTATAGAAATTTCTTTTAATAAACATTAATGCTTTGTTTGATTTTTTTATAGTTTCGTCAATATGGGGATTCCATGAAGTTTTTCATTTATTATAACACCTAGGTATTTTGCGTTTTTAGTCTGTGTTACTGGTTTACCATGAATAAGATAAGTGGAATTAATATGTTTTAGTTTTTTTTTTGTTACTCTTAACAATATCCAAAATGTCTACGGGTACACATTGTTATCTGTCTTTCGCATTTTTAGCCTACAATATTTTAAATCTTCTGGCTTTGGCATCACTGTTGTGGTTAATCCTTTATAAATGTTTAATGAAATTCTGATGTTTAGAAGTAGCAAAATTTCATTAGAAAAATCGCAACGTAAGTTCGTTTTTGCAACAAGTAATTTATTTTCTGAATTGATCTAGAGCTCCAATATGTATATAGTCTAATTTATCTTGTGATGTGATCCAGGGGCGGTCTTAGCAATGCGCTGGGCCTTGGGCGAGTGTCTTGTGCGGGGCCCTCAGTTGATAAGGTAAACTATAAATTCAGTACCAGATCACGTTAGCGGGCTAATTCATCAATAACAATTCAGTATGTTCACCTCTAACACTCTAACAAACTAATTCCAGTTTTTAGCGGCCCCCGTAAGGGGATAAGCCGCTATTAGGTTTGTGCAAAATGTCCGTCTGTCCGTCTGTCACACTCAGGGCGCCAAAATTAGAAGAGATACGAAAAATATTTTTTCACCATTAAATGCGGTTTGAAAAAGTTTAGGTGCAACGGCTACTTTTAGTTTTCTGAAAGCAAACCGTTTAATTTATAAAATTAATTATGCAAGCGATTTTTTTAATAACAAAACACCAATTCTGAAACAATTACGTAAATCTAAGGGAGGAAATGTTATTAGGCTATAAGAAATGCTCTTGACATGTAGATATCACGCACATTTTGCGTTTTTAGTCTGTTCATGGAACTATCTGTGTTATTGGTTTACCAAGAATAAAACAAGATTACAAAGAGAGTTTGTGGATACACAAACTCAGAGGCGGCCCCCGTCGGAGTCGGATCCATGTTAGATCCGCCTATTCGCAAAATGTTTCGGATGTTCCTTCTAAGTTGAAAATAATTAACTTCTCGCTGGACGACGGAGGATGGCGAGAATGGTATAAACCTGCCTTATCTTGATGTTTGCGCACTAGACTCTAGTTCGGATTTATCGTTGGTCCCTGGCTCAATTCCTGTATGCTCCCATCCTTAAACTATCGCAATATTTCTGAAGGAACAGTAAAGGTTAAATTATATTTTCAAAAGCCTTTAGTGTTTTTTTTTATCTAACCGTGACGGTCAGACCAACCAACAGAAAAAACGCACAAAATATGCTCCTTTCATTCTAATGGGGGCACTAAACAATTTTTTTTAAAATCTGATTTTTTTTAAAAATTAAGAAATTAGTTTAGAATCATGTCATTGCCGGGCTTTACGCTAGTACACGAAAGTCGCTGCTAAAAGTTTATTTAAAAAAAAAATGTTCGTGATATCCACATGCCAATTTAAGAGCATTTCTTATATAGATCTATATATATATATATAACATTTCCTCCCTTACATTTACGTAATTGTTTTAGAATTGGTGTTTTGTTATAAAAAAATCGCTTGCATAATTATTTTTTTTATAAATTAAACGGTTTGCTTTTAGAAAACTAAAAGTAGCCGTTGCACCTAAACTTTCCAAGCTGCATTTAATGGTGTAATAATATTTTTTTTTATCTCTTCTAGTTTTGGCGCCCTGAGTGTGACAGACGGACAGACGGACACTTTGCACAAACCTAGTAGCGGCTTTTCCCCTTACGGGGGCCGCTAAAAAGAGTAGCTGACTAGGCTACTAGACTAGATCTAGAGTCTAAGAGTAAGAGTCTGATCTATAAAACTCTACATGTAAAATGTACATATCTACGGACCTATATATGTAGTTCAAAGAAACGAAGTATTTTAGATCTAGTTATTGTTTTTAACGAACTTGAAAAACATGGCGAACGACGACGCCAAACTAAAATTTCTTCCTCGCCATTTACAAAGATCACAACCTGCAGTGACACATAAATCAAAGAGAAGAGTAACAGTTGAAGAGTCCAATGCCGGAGACGAAGAATCCGATCGTAGAAGTGTTTTTGATCGACTGGGCCCTGGAGCAAGTACACAAAGGAATGAGGTAGATCAGTAGATCTAGATTTGTAACTTTTGTTTGTTGATTATTCATTATTTTTATTTTTAGCGGCCCCCGAAAGGGGAAAAGACGCTATTAGTTTTGTGTGGCCTGTCTGTCCGTCTGTCTGTCTGTCTGTCTGTCCGTCCGTCCGTCCCGTTTAGTGCTCAGAAAGTAGAAGAGAAAATGAAAATCTGACATCACGATAATATAGAGCATTCAAAGTTCTGATGCAACGGCTACTTTTTTTTTTTTCTAAAAGCTCAAAATCTAATTTTTAAAAATATTTTATGCAAACAGTATTTAAAGAGAAAAAACCTAATTAGTATGCAATATAAATGAAACCTAATTAAAGACAATTAATAATCTAATACATTGCAATATACTTCATGACACCAATCTACAAACATACCAAAAGTATGAGAAAGTATGTTCGTGATATTCATCCCTTTATTCAAGTAGTATAATCTACAAAAATATTGTTATCACTGGTGAAAAGATCTTTAAACTGTTTCTTGTACATCTGTTGCTTATTACTTGTTACTTATATGCATTCATTCTATTGACATGTTTTCCATTTAAATATATGTATTTATATTGCTATTAACAGTACCAAATAATGTAAGCTTACTTATAGAAATAGAAATTTGTTTTTTTAAAAAAAAAAAAAAAAAAAATCAACTCATAAAAGAGGTGTGGCAGTTGCCTTGAACATCGGCTTTACAAGGCTAACGTTGAGAGATCAAAGCACGGAAGATGTATATTTTGACCGCTGGGGCACTAAATAAGATCTGTTGTTTATTTTAAATGAACTTTTAGCAGCGACAAAGAGAGTTTGTGTGATACACAAACTCAGAGGCGGCCCCTGTTAAGAGATCAAAGCACGGAAGATGTATATTTCTGTCGTTTATCTTTGATATAATTTTTTTAAAATGAACTTTTAGCAGCGACAAAGAGAGTTTGTGTGATACACAAACTCAGAGGCGGCCCCCGTTGAGAGATCAAAGCACGGAAAATATATATTTCTGTCGTTTATCTTTGATATACTTTTTTTAAAATGAA
>JADKLZ010069561.1:8418-20763 GCA_021533235.1 Biomphalaria straminea | reverse complement strand
CACTCTTAAGCAAAACCATCTTTCATGAATGCCTAATATATACCTTGGCTGATATGCAGGCCATTCCTTTACGGTACAATAAACTGTTAGACTAAATTAGGCAAAAGTATTTCTGATAATTTGTTTGTTTGATACAACAATGTAGCCTATTCAATTTAATATTATTTTTTTAATTTTAATGTTATCAAAAGAAATTAGCCAATATGCCTAATTGTATAATTACAGTTATGCTTGGAAATGCAAGAAAAAGGCATGCATTCCTGAAAAGTCAATGATTGGTTCCACCTCGTAAAGGTAAGGTATGGTACTGCAATTTTTCCCTGTGCACTTTTCTAAATTGCTGAAGTACTTGTATTTTTTAAAAACTAATTTTCCATGAAAATGTTAATCATAATATATGTTATATATGTTATAGCTGCTTTTAAATGAGTGCAACGTAAATCAAATTAACTAAATATCTGCCTTCACCCATAGTAATAATTCATTACTTTTAAGGTCAGGGTGTCTACACATTAACTCAGTAGCTCATTTTAGGTACAGATTATTTTTAGAAAAGCACAGTTATATAATTATACTTATTAACATATATACTTTTATACGTTTAGCATGGTCAATGTCATGCGCATCTTCTCTTTGTGTTTTTTTATAATTATAACCCCGGCAGAATTGTAATCAACATTGCTCAGGTGGGGACCCGGTATACCCTAGACCATTACAACTGACAGTCAACATTTGTATCACACATATTTTTTTAATCCTTGTATTTTTTTTTTTTGTCTAGATAACTTTCTGTTATGAGAAAAGATGAGATTCTTGGACTCCTGCATAGCACCACCAGAAAAAAAAATCCCATCATGTTGCAAAATAAAAGCATTGGACCAATTTTAATAAGTTATATTATATTGTAAGCTCTCTATATATTTTTGTATATCCTGTAATTCAGCCAACAGGTTTGGATATAGTACCTTTAAAAATGTTTGAGATTCTACTAGAAAACTATTAATCTGAGCCCCATTAAAACAAGAGGGAGTGCAGTGGCTTCTGAACTGATGGTTTCTGGGTTTGAATAAGATTGGGATTTTCAATTTCAGAATCCTTAAGGCTACTCTGAGACCCCCAAGATCTAATGGATATCTGGCATTAGTTAGGAAAATGTAAAGGCGCTTTGGGGATCCGAGGCTGAATGGTTAATTCATGGGTTTGAATCTCTGTGAAGACTCAGATTTTAAATTTTGAGATTTTTAGGATGCCCCTGAGTCCACCCAACTCTGACAGGTACCTGACTTTCATTGGGAAAGTAAAGATGGTTGGTAGTTGTGATGGCCACATGACACCCTGATCAAAGAATCAATTGACCTTAACATCATCTGCCCTGTAATAGTCACTCTTTAAAAGACTAAGTCGAACAATATGAATATAATCATTCACTTTTATTTGTGTATCATACTTCACAGTATCATCATGTTATTCATTCTGCCTTCACTTACACACCGCCCAGTCTTACACACTTTCTATGCTGTTCACTCAACCATGCACTCTAAAGGTCAGCCGGTCACTTCATACACAGGCACACACACTGCTCTACTAGCCATTCAGAACACATACACTTACTATCACATCTCCCTCCTTGAAAACATTCAGTCATTATTCAATTATACAAATGATTTCTCTGTCTTACTTTAAACATAAATGAGTAAACTGAATACACAACAGAATGCTCAAATCAACAATATTATCAATAGCAACAATATGAACCATAAAAAGTGTAGTGAACAAACAGGAGTTTAAGTTTACAAATAGAGACATTAGTCACATCAAAATAGAATAACAATTAAAAAACATGTATCTAATTATCCGCGTCAGGATAACGTACTGGTGGCCGAACTTGCCTTCCATATCGAGTTATCACTGGCGGCGGATCTGTAGTGGTAATCTGTTCCTGCATGCTTGCATTGCTCACCCTCTCTGGCTGCGTAGGCTGAGCACCAATGTTTGTCTCTGGGGTGTCCATTTCAAAAATATCAGGCATGACCCCTGATCTTGTACATGTGTCTCTTAACATTCTTCTATTTCTTCGGTATGTTACCCCATTGGGTGTTTTTACCAAATAGGATCTTGGGGTCTCCGCTTCTGAGATGACCACTGCTGGTTCCCATAAATCACCAGGTTTCTTTTGCATCCACACTTTGCTCCCAACCTGAATGTGTGGTCGCTCAGTGCGTCTTGCTGTTTTGTTATAATATTTTGCTTGATTACATTTTCTTGTTTTCCAAACATTTTCTTTTTTATCTGGGATTTGAGGTCTGAGATAGGCCTCCGTTGTCGGTAGATTTGTCCTCAGACGGCGGCCCATTAGCAGCCGTGCAGGCGAAGGTCCATCTGGGCATGGAGAATTTCGAAATTGCAAAAGGGCCATATATGGGTCTTGACCCGACTTTCTAGCTTTATTTAGAAGCTGTTTCACTGTTTGTATGGCACGTTTTGCCATACCATTAGACTGTGGAAATCTGGGGCTAGACGTAATGTGCTTAAATCCCCAGCTTTTAGAGAATTTGAGAAATTCTTCACAAGCAAATGAGGGTCCATTGTCACTAATTACTTCCCTTGGGATACCATGTCGAGCAAATTGTGATTTCATATGTATGATCACATCTGAAGATTTTAGTGTTGGGATAAGATTTATCTCAAAGAATTTACTGTAGTAATCTACAAGAAGTAAATAGTTCTTACCAAGATACTCGAAAATATCAGCTCCAATTTTCTCCCAAGGAAGTACAGGAGTATCATGGGGTAACAATGGCTCCTTTTGCTGGGACTTCTGGTGTTCGTTACACACTGCACAGGTAGATACCATGTCTATAATCTGCTTTGACATTCCCGGCCAGAAGAACACTTCCTTAGCTGTAACAAGACATCCATCGCGCCCAAGATGACCTTGGTGCAGTCTTTGAAGCATTTCTTTCTGCAATACTTTTGGTACTATTAACCTTTCTCCTTTAAAAAGTAAACCATCGCTTTCACTAAGTTCTTCTGTAAATTCTGAATATGCTCGAATTTCTAGCGGAATTTCAGCTCTCTTGTTTGGCCAGCCTATCATAATTTGGTTCTTCAACTGTCTTAAAACAGCATCATCTGCAGTGGCCTGCTGAAAAATGTTCATATATTCATCTGAAATGTGTAGACTATTGACGATGAGATGAACTTGTGCATCCCAGTCATCACTTGAGGGATATTTTGTAGGTAACGATGCTCTTGAGAGCGTGTCTGGAATAGACATTTTTTTGCCTGGCTTGTATTCCAGCAGTATCTCATATTTCATTAAACGAAGAAGCATCCGCTGAAGTCTACGAGGTGTAGATGCCAAAGGCTTTTTGATAATCGCTTCCAAAGGTTTGTGGTCTGTTTCAATCTTTATTGGCCTTCCATAGACATAAAAATGGAAATGTTCCACTCCGAAGACAATGGCAAGCATTTCCTTTTCAATCTGGGCATATATTTTTTCACATTCTGTTAGCGATCGTGAAGCATAAGCCACCGGCCTTTCATTCTGCATTAATACTGCTCCAAGTCCCTCCTGTGAAGCATCCACAGATAACTTGACTGGCTGTGAAACATCATAAAAAGCTAAAACACCAACGAGAAATGACCTTTTTTATGGCACTTGTGACATGTCTCACCATAAGCTGGGCACTGACGTGGTCTGTGTTCTTTGCCACAATAGCTACAACTCACATTTCCTTTTGTTTTTTTAAAGCTATTTGTATTCACAACTTGTACTTCGCTTTCTTCATTCATGAGCTTAAGCTGCCATTCAGTTGCCTCAGCTGCCCGACATATATTTTCTCCCTTGTTGAGGTCTCTAGGGTCTAGGCAAATCCTTAATCCGCCTCCTTTCTTTTCAACAATCACTAGTGAGTTGACCCATGCGGTGGGATGATCTACTTTTTCAATGACACCCTCATCTTCCATTCTTCTCAATTCCTTTTTTAATTCCTCACGTAATGCCGCTGGGACTTTTCTTGCTGCGTGTACAACAGGTTTAATGTTGGAATTGACCTTTATAGTATATTCCTCTTCCATGCAGCCTAAGCCAGTAAATACATCTGCGTAGCCTGAGAGTGTATCATCCTCTATAAAGTCAACTCTTTTGATTAAATTCATTTGTTGGCAGCCTGGTAGACCCATAATTGGCTTTGAATGGGTTTCTACAATGTGAAATTCTATTATGGCTGTCTTGCTTCTAACAGTACATTTAATGTATGCTTTGCCAACAACCTTCAATCTTTCTTCACTGTAAGTAGTAAGTCTGGATGTTGATTTGAGGAGCTTCTTTCTTTTTAATTGCTTGAAGATTATGTATGGGAGAATATTGACTTGTGCTCCCGTATCCAAAGTAAATGTGACTTGTTTGTTTTCAACAGTAATGAGTGAGTTCCATTCGTTGCTTAAACTATGAGAGCCAATACTGCCGATGAAAAATGTTTCCTCAGTGGAGTCATGTTGACCTTCTGACTTCACTATACTTACAGGTTTTGATCTGCACACCGACGAGAAATGACCTTTTTTATGGCACTTGTGACATGTCTCACCATAAGCTGGGCACTGACGTGGTCTGTGTTCTTTGCCACAATAGCTACAACTCACATTTCCTTTTGTTTTTTTAAAGCTATTTGTATTCACAACTTCTACTTCGCTTTCTTCATTCATGAGCTTAAGCTGCCATTCAGTTGCCTCAGCTGCCCGACATATATTTTCTGCCTTGTTGAGGTCTAGATCTGGTTCTCTCAAAAGTCTTGCTCGTGTGTTCTCATTCGTTATGCCACCAACTATTCTATCTTTTATTAGGGAATCTTTAAGCAAATCAAACTCACATGTCTTTGCCTTGAGTTTGATGTCAGTGACAAAGCTGTCAAATGATTCTCCTTCTTGCTGAGATCGCTGGAAAAAAACATGTCTTTCTATGGTAACATTTTTTCTTGGTAGACAGTACTTCACGAACTTAGTAAGAATGCAATGAAGTGTGTGGAAAGACTTGCTAATATCACAATCATTACACTCATTGTCCGTCCATTGGAAAGTGTTATAGACTTGCACTGCTTCATGGCCAATCACATGCAATAATGTCATAGACTGTACCTCTTTGCTTTTTGTATCCAGTCCACTTGCTATCGTATAGATCTGAAAGGATTGCTTGAATCTTTTTCCAATTTTCTGCTACGTTGCCATTTAATTCCAGCGTTTGTGGGGGGTGGAGTCGGTCCATCTGACACCATGTAATAGTCACTCTTTAAAAGACTAAGTCGAACAATATGAATATGATCATTCACTTTTATTTGTGTATCATACTTCACAGTATCATCATGTTATTCATTCTGCCTTCACTTACACACCGCCCAGTCTTACACACTTTCTATGCTGTTCACTCAACCATGCACTCTAAAGGTCAGCAGGTCACTTCATACACAGGCACACACACACTGCTCTACTAGCCATTCAGAACACATACACTTACTATCACATGCCCTATAGATTATGAGGTCTGAAATGGGAACTTTTTCTAAAGGTGGTTGGTTGTTGTGCTGGCTACATGACACCTTTGCTAACCATGGGGCACAGAAACAGATAAACTTTATATCATCTGCCCCATAGATTGCAAGATATGTAAGGGGAATTTTACTTTTTTTTATAAATAAGAATCTAAGAAAATGATGGCAAAAAAAAATTAATTAATTAATTAAATATTCTTAGTGCCTTTTGCAAAACTTACTCAGTTATAAGTATATGGAAATGTATGGATAATCATGAAATTGTTAAATAATTGCTGCTATCATTCCATGAAACCATAAAATAATTTTTTTGTAATTAATTTCAAAATTATTTTTTTCAAGCATAGAGTTCACATAGAGTGATTTTTTTTTATTTGGGTAATGCTTCAATTTTATTGTAACATATTATTTTTTTTTTACCCTGGATATTTTAAAAATATGTTCACTATTCTCATAATTTCTTTATAATGTAAATAGATATTCATGCAATGCTCAAAATATGCTATAATCTTTAGGCCATACAGATTTGTATAAATTAGCTTGTTCAAATACATTGTAAATGTATATTGTTTGGATAAGAATAAAGTTTTTCTGTAGACAATTATTGTTAAAGATTTGTTGATACTCCTGCTTAATCAATTATATATACAGGTCATTATTTTTAGCACGTCTGATAATAAAAGACACTACAAGTTAGTGAATGAAAATTTGTCATTATTTCAGATGGTACATTAATGTGAGATACCATTACCTTATTATATGTCATATAACAATTTAAAGCAACATTTTGAAATGAATAGTCTGTAGAATTGACAGTAAATACATTTAAGTGATGGGCTGTGATCTGTGTGAATTGATAGCTAATTATGTATTGAATTTGTTAATGAACAATGAAATTTTAATAAATATTTTTTTTAAAATAAATACAAAATTTAATATAAACTTTGAAAAGGAACCATAAACATCTACTTTATTTTAAAAAAAAAATATTTTTTCATCAGAACAAAATTTAAAACTTTGCATTCTTTAAATAAATTATCATTTATTTACAGTAGTGTCAGAACAAAAAATTTAATTATTATATAAAATCAAATTGGAGTGTCATCCTTGAGTTCAACTATACTAATTATACTTAGGCCTATTTGACAATAAAAAAAAAACTTAGTCAATGAAATAGTAATACTAGCAAATGAGATAAAAGTGAATTAAATGTCACCAATGTTATTGAAGCCACTATTGCTTCTTTTTATCTTGTGGACTGCACTTGAAGTGGCTATTTATTTTACTGATCATCTAAGCTGATATGACAGTGTTGTCTCTTTGAAACCTAAGCTTATTTTCTTGGTAACTGGAAGTCCAGATATTTGGAGTTTTTGTTATACACCTATACTTTCCGAAAAGGCCGTCCAATAGGAAAAACCTAATTGCTTAACATGTCATATGCATATAACAGGAATGAAATGACTTATTGCTTCAACTGACATAAAAGAGAGCACCTGGTTGCAGCTTCAGAACTAGAAAGCTAGAAAGCTGGAGGTCACTTACAAAGGTGTGGTACCGGGTATACACCAAAAAAAAAATTGCCGAGGGTAGACCGCAAAAAAAAGAAGATAAAAACAGATTCTACCACTGGCAGACAATGGTTATGCCTGTGCTTGGTGTGGCAAAATATGTGTCCTTGGTGTGGCAAAATAATGTAGATCACAGTTGCGGATGAGTAGCCACTGGAAACATAGCATATTTCTCATAAGTCTTCGAGCTTAAAGACAAGCCAATCATTTTTGTAACATAGTTTGTAGCTTCTGTAAATGCATGAACTGCCATCACAAATGACACAAGTCCCTTGTGAGTTTGATGGATTATAAACATCTTATTTCTTTGCTTTATATTAAATAGTCCTTCTATCTGTTATACTAGGTACTTGCGTTTATTCAAATATCATTGATATCAAAATCGTAACATGTCATCAAAATAAAAGCAAAAATCTCTGCAACCTGTGTACAAGTCAGAAGTCATCAATAACACTTGCCATTTAAAAAAAGACTTTAGAATTAGTCAAATTAGTGACTGATTATTCGATTCATTTAGGCAAATAATTTTTTTAATGTCAATATATAATGATCCTTTACACTTTGTGACTTTACTATACTGTAATAACCATGTTCTGTAGTTGCTCTATGGCTGCTGCGCACCAGCGCACTATAAGGGACTAAATGAATGAAAAGTAGGAGGAAGAGAGACTTTGGGGTTGGATTGTTGATATCCGGCTTGTTTGATGATTTGTGTTATTAAACCTGTTTATCTTTGTTTCCTTGCCGTTGAGTTGGTTACTACAAGTCGTAACAGTAGTGTCAGAAGTGGGATCTATGCGACTCAACGGACAAGAGGTAGGTTACTAATGGCTTCTCCAATTATAAAACAATTAGATCAACTCTTGATCAAAGAGTTGAGGCAAGAGCTTCGATGCCGAGGTCTGAAGATTAGTGGTAGTAAGGAGACGCTTGCAGCTCGTCTCAGGCAGGCCCTGATAGACGAAGACGAAGACCCGGACAGTTATGAATTCGAAGTAGGGCCAGATATAACTGAGCTCTTCGGTAAGATGCAGGAAAACATAGGCGCTATGGTGCAGGAAAACATAGGCGCTATGAGGAGTGAATTCCAAGAGAAATTAAACACAATGCAGGTAAATATTGACAAGATTGACACACTTGATGTTGGGATTAGAATAATGCAGGAAAAAATAGACACACTAGATACAGGGATCAGGACTGAATTGGTATCAGTGAACCAGAAAATAAACGAAATGGAGGTAAAAATGAACCAAAGAGTTGACATAGTAGAAAAAGACATAGAAGAACTGAAGGGTCAAGTTAGAGAAGGGCTCAGCAGGCCGCCGGTTACTGACAGTGATACTCGATCAGCGTTACCCGAAGTGAGTGGAAAGATGAAACCCCCTGTGTTTGATGGGTCCGTGTCCTGGTCTGTATATAGAAGGCAGTTTGAGGCAGCTGCTAAGGTCAACAAATGGGACAACGAGGAAGAGAAAGCGACCGCTCTAGTATTGTCCCTAAGAGGAAAGGCTTCCGAGGTATTACAATCCATTCCAAATCAGCAGGATTACGCTGCTATCGTGCAGGCTATGGACCTTCGATACGGGGACGAGCACTTACAGGAGGTTTATAGGGTTCAGCTGAAGACCCGACAACAGCGGGCCGGTGAAACCCTGCAAGAGTTAAAGACGGACATTGAACGTCTTGGCCATCTAGCATATCCCACAGCAGCACAAGAGTTCCTCGAAGTAATTGTCACAGATGCCTTCATTGATGCAGTTCGAGACCCAGAGTTAAAGAAAGTTATTAGAGTTAGTGGCAAGCGTAAGGCCAACGAAGCTCTTGTTTACGCTCTTACCTATGAAGCCGCCAAGAACGCATCCAACAACATTCATCATGGTAGGACACTGGAAGTTCAGGAAGAAGATCTAACACAAGTGCTCAGACGGATGACAGAAGTCCTCGAAGAATATAGGCCAGGCCGGTCACAGGGAGCTCATCGTATGACCAATGTCCGTTGTTGGAACTGTGGAGAGTTTGGGCATATACAAAGAAGGTGTAGAAGAACACCTAGTAGACAGGAGGCGATTCAGCACAGATCAGAAACGGGTACCGGTATTGTGGAGAGGAGAGAGGAACAGAGTCAGTTCGGGACGAACAGACATAAGAAGGGAGCAATGTAATAACCATGTTCTGTAGTTGCTCTATGGCTGCTGCGCACCAGCGCACTATAAGGGACTAAATGAATGAAAAGTAGGAGGAAGAGAGACTTTGGGGTTGGATTGTTGATATCCGGCTTGTTTGATGATTTGTGTTATTAAACCTGTTTATCTTTGTTTCCTTGCCGTTGAGTTGGTTACTACAAGTCGTAACAATACTTTGAAGTAGACTTCTAGAACTAAAGTCGGAAGTACACCTTGAGTTTTACTGTGATGTAGATCTAGAAGTAGAGACGGTACAGTAGTCCCAGTAGAGTCTAGACTAGAGTATCTCTATCTCATCTGTCATATTCGATATCGTGATCAGAAAAGTAGGCGGCTGTGGGTTTATAGATCTATTCCATGACAAAGACCCTCACTAGATTTAGATCTACTGGTCTGGACATCTAGATGAGTAGATCTAACTAGAATTAAACTAGAAAACTAAATTAGAGAAGTAGCTTCCTGGATCTAGAACTAGAATCTTTATTGGACCTTGTTGCGTCAAACGTTTCATTTCTGGTTATTGTTTTTAATAAATGCATATAAAATACATTATATTTTGGCAATAAAAAATACCCAGTTGATAATAAAGTATTTCTAATGTTTATTTAAGA
This sequence comes from Biomphalaria straminea, assembly GCA_021533235.1. Classification (NCBI taxonomy): domain Eukaryota; kingdom Metazoa; phylum Mollusca; class Gastropoda; family Planorbidae; genus Biomphalaria; species Biomphalaria straminea. Next base: position 10,852 of record JADKLZ010069561.1, on the reverse strand, counting down.
CTAAGAATGACTTTATTTAGATATGTATCATAGTATTATTATTTATTCTTTTTTTATATCAATTATCCAATAAAATCTAGCTCTAGATCTATTTGATTTTTAGATTAGGCTATAGTTTTTTTTTTTTTTTTGTCGTTTTATTTACAACATAACAGATTTAATTTTTTCTTTGTTTCCCACGAGACGTGTTCCACTGTGTGCATATAGTCCTTTCGAGAATAATAGTAAAAAAAAAAGTGGGTAGAAATGCGTAGCTTGGAGTGACAAAACCGTATTAGGCCTCCTATTTTTTTTATTTCTTGCAAATAAGTATATAGTAAAAGATACGCATTAGCGGAACGGTAGACATGTCTTCATCCAGATTTAGTGTAAATAAACTATACATAGAAACACTGAAAAATTCTAATTTCGGAATTTAGATCCTATTTTTTAGAAAAAAAAAGTGTCATTTTATAGGGTGATCGAAAAAAACAACTTTTGTGACGATCTCTTATTCGGGAAAATTTTATAAATTATATCAGATAGTCAGAAAATGGATGAAGTTTTGACGCATCTAATCAAATAGAGTGTACAAAAGTTTTACACTCAATGAAGGTCGATTCAAGTGACTTCCGGGAATAAATCTCTTCTTTTGGCATCATCATGGATTTCTCCACATTGCACCATGCGCGAAAAAAGATGCGCGACGGCACTTCGACTCTCTTTGGCTTTGTAAAAAACTCGAAGCTGGTGTTCCAGTAGCATAGTTCCATGATAGAACTCTCTTATTCGCCAGTCTATATTTATATATGTCAGTAGCGGCCTTAGGGGGTGTCAAGTAGGGCAGCCGCCCCAGGCCCCGCGCTTGAGGGAGGGGGCGCGATTGGAGATTTTATTGTCACAAACTTGATCACCACATATTTTATTGGTTGCTTCCGCCCATGGGAGTAATTTTCAAACTTTTTTAAGTTCAAAGAATTTTCTTTATGCAGAATAATTACAATACACTATATATAGCACTTAGTGCGGCCAATAGTAAGCCCACAATGGCTACGCAATGTTCTATGTTTTGTAACAAAAATAAGGAGCGCCACGGCGTTAAGGCGGACGTACTGTCTTGTTATTGTTACAGCGTTAGAGACGGATTAGCCGGTTAGCGTGATGTGGTACGGTATATATAGTTTATCTTTACGGCTCAGGGCCCCGCACATGACACTCGCCCAGGGCCCCGAGCACTGCTAAGAACGCCCCTGATATATTTCTATGATGGTAACACACAGGAAAAGGCTTTGTTTCATAAATTTGCGTGAATATCTGAGAAATGATTTTGCATTATTTTTAAACTTTGAAAACTAAAGATCACTACTTTTCTAAGATTTATTGGGGCGACTTCCCTTTGCGCACAAAAAGGAGTTTACGTGCATAAAAATTTATACATAGATAGATTCTACAATGTGAATCGATCAGTCGCGGATAAGGATTTATTTCCGGTTTCCCGTCTAGGTATAATATATGTCTATGCTCTGGATTATGTACATTAAAATCAACAAAATTTCATCAAGATTTTCTAAATTTTTAAATTCCTGAGCTTTTGAAACTATTTCAATGTTATGCTCTAGACTTGTACCAGGAACACTAAATTATTTATGTAACTACTCTTGAACCACTGAGACATTATCTAGCATCATGTTCTCTTTCTACTTAGAAATATGATAAAAACAATAGTGAATTAACTCTTTCTCTCCTAATCGACGATACCATCGTTGATTTTGATCTCATCAATTTAAATTAATGTTTAATTTTTTTAAACGTTACTTTGTGTTATATAAAAAAAGCATGCATTTCCCTTTAATTCTATACCAAATACAACATTTTCTGATAACAAACAACAAAGCTATTGAAGCCCAATCATAAAAGGGGTAGTGAAATAGTAATAAGAAAAATGAAGAATTCCTTCAAAACGTGGAAAAATAATTACGGAGAGAAAGAGTTAATAAAGAGAATTTTACAATAGAAGTTAATTCACCGCAGACAGGACCAGTTACCAAAAGAACCCAACCTTATCAGCACTCTTTGTGCCAGTGTAGAACAACTGAAAAATATACAGCACGCTTGAGGGGTCTCGAGTTTGAGCCCCAGTGAAAACTGGGTTTTGAATTTTATTTTGGGATTTTAAGGCCGCCAGTAAATATTTAAATCTTTGAGCGAGCTAACGCGCGCGAAAAAAAAAAAGATACAATTTCGTGGTAGATCTAATAATAGTCAATTCCGCATTGACGCACTAATTTATATAATTACTTTTTTAGCGGCCCCCATAAGGGGAAAAGCCGCTATTAGGTTTGTGCAAAATGTCCGTCTGTCCGTCTGTCACACTCAGGGCGCCAAAACTAGAAGAGATACGAAAAATATTTTTCACCATTAAATGCGGCTTGAAAAGTTTAGGTGCAACGGCTAC
>JADKLZ010069560.1:0-37909 GCA_021533235.1 Biomphalaria straminea | reverse complement strand
TATATATATATATATATATACTAGACAGGTATTACCCGCTGCCCGCGGATCGTAAACTTGCGTATTGCAAATATAGTCACTGAAATAGTGCATTAGAAACAATAGAAGAAAAAAAAATAGATGTACGCGAATGAATGAAAACGGCTTCGTAGCTTAAGCATATGAATGTAGGCCTACTAAAAATGCTTTAGAAAAACATTGATACCATTTTTAGAACGTGAAATATGGTTTTTATATAATACATGTAAATTATGGGCATGACCAAAGTGAGGTGGCGGTATTCAAAATTCACCTGGATTAAATTGTGTGACTGTTTTTTTTCCCTTTAATTTGTATCTTAATTTATATAATACAGACGTTACATAAAAAAAGAAGATGATTTATATTTACAGTTTGTCCTCTTCCTTTCAGAAAATCTTTTATCCACTGATGCAATGAAACATCAATGCCAAAATTTTTAATTTTTAAAGTAATCTATGTCAATGAACTTTGTCAATGTCTTGAAAAATCTAATAAGTTAGCATATTTTCGCTCACTTTAATCTAAACTTTTTTAGTCCTACTAGTTGTTTTTCACATGATCTATATTTTTGCTAATGCCATGTTGGTAATGAGTAAGGACATTATTGTTGTCTAAGTTGCTTATGATGTTATTACATATTATGTGTGTTGGATTTTACATGTGAGGCTGGTGATTTTTCTCCTTTAAAATAAAGGAAAGTGTGACGTTAGCTTCTTCCTGTCCATTGATACACTGTCGTGGTTAAGAGATGCCTGAAAAAAAAACAAAAAACTTTGAACACTGGTGCTACCTCATTGCTTAGTTCTTTGAATAATCAGGCTGAAATACTATTAGGTCCTGATTCTTTATTCGGTTTCATGTTCATAATAGTTTTTGGATCCAATTCTCCTTTACTACTAAATCTCCTAATTTGAAATAAAGTAATATGTCTTTGTATTCTGGGGCTGAAAATGCTAATGCAAATTATTTGTTTAGAATATTAGCTTTATTTTAATTTTCATTATGTGTTAAGTTATCTTCTCCTTTAAATGGCGCTGCCTGTTGTTTTCATTTTCTTAGACCATAGGTTGTTGCTATTATCCTTAGATATAACATTTATTAATTTTTATGCTTGTCTTCGAGTCCGAGTCCGGAGGATATCGGCTACCGTCGCCTCAGCGTGGCGCCTCCGTGGAAACGTCCGCCCGGGAAGTCGGAACGGCTAAGAACGGTAGCACACATAGCTCTCAGTTAGCTACCACACGTATCCTCGAGAGAGGATACATTACACGTGGTAGGGATGTAAGAAAGGCTCGCTAACCAGTCCGAGAAGCAGCTCGTTTCCCAAAGGGGTCCATACGAGTGGTGATGGACCCCCCACGGGTACGGTGGGACAGCATAGGCATAAAGGGACCCCCCGCGTGGGGGTGGTTTACCAACCCGCACGAAAGGAGGAATTCGTGCTGAGGTTCGGAAACTATGCTACATGAATAAACGGGTGTGAATAAAGGATCACCTTGTTGAGGGGGTCCCTTGACAGAGAGATCGGTGAAGAGCCAATCTCTCATCCTGGCCACGAGATAAAAGCCTTTCTCGGGTCACATGGTTCATTAAAGGGACGAAGTCTCGAACCATTTGGACATCTGACTCGAGTCCGAAGATTAGTGAGGAATAAAGTATTTCCCGTGGCTGTTCAGCCCCAGCTGCGACGTACACATTTAGCCACATCAATGGCTAGCAAAACCAATGTCCGCAGGTGGTCGATTTATATTTTCTTTTCGTCAGCAGATTTTCTTTTGGTCTCAAATGATAGTGATAGAGCGCAAACATTTTTGGCTAAAGCGCTCAAGAAGTCTTAGCTGTTTTTTATATAGTGTCCATGTCTCAGAGCCACATAGAAAGGTTGAGAGAACCACCGCCTGATAGACATTAATTTTTGTAGGTAGGCGGAGCGATTTGTTCTTCCAAACTCTCGCCTGAAGGCGTCCAAAAGCGCTACTGGCCCTGGCCAGACGGTTATCAACTTCCCTTGAAAGTAAGGCGTCATTTGACACTATGCTACCCAGATATGTGAAGTGGTCTACCACGTTAAGGGGCTGTCCGTTTACTGTGATCCTTAGGGCTAAGTTTGTTTCATTGGGTGACTTCTGGAACATGACTTCTGTTTTCCCGAGGTTTATAGATATACCGAAAGATGCGGCAGCGTGTGTAAATTCGTTTACCGCTTTCTGGAGGTCATTCTCATTGTGAGTAGCAGGGCGCAATCATCGAAATAGAGAAGCTCCGTTATTACCATCTCCTTTGTTTTTGTATGGGATAGTAGACGTCGAAGATTAAACACACCATTTCCATAATGTTTTTTAAGATTTTTTAGATTTTATATCAACAACCGCCCAGTATAGACACGGGTGTGTGTGTTTACAATCCACCTCCAGAGAGTTTGTGGTTTGAACCCCGTCTGCTACAAAACTTTAAAAAAAATATATTTGCTTAAGGAATTGTTTTTATCTCCATTCTTTGTTGTTTTTTTTTTTGAGGATACAACAATCACTACCAGATATTATGAACGTAACCAATGAGAGTTTTATTTTTAAAATCAGTCTAGAAGGATTTTTATTAAATCCACCCCATAAATGAAGTTACCAACCCTCTTTTCAATATGAAACTTAAGCAATTAACCAAAGTCACAAAATTCTAAGCCACCTAGCTTACAAGGGCGGGGTGTCTAGTGTGTTTCAGACAATTCCAGGAAGAACCTTTTCTAGTGTACAAAAAAAGTATGAAGAATTGATAGTGAGAATGTAACAAAAATTAATAGCGTATTTGTTTTGGTGGGATGGATTTATTCCAAACCCTTAAATTGGAAACCTTGGCACTAAAAACCGTCTCAAAAGGACCAATTTCATACGGGAATCTGTAAACCTAAAAAAGAAACACCAACTCAAAAAAGTAACTCGGAATTCTCGATACACCATAATGAATCTCCATCCTGGGACGAAAGCCCTCTTCCTACTATAAGGGACCATATTGAAAACATAAAAAGAAAATCTGACTACAGACCAAACAGAGCTCAAAGAAATAGTGAACTGTTTTCTTCAAACCAATTATCCTAGCAATCAGTGGATCAGAGTTTACACCGATAGATCATCCCATAAAGCCACAACAAAATGGAGGAGCTGGAAATCTCATCGAATAGCCAGATGGAGAAAAACTAGAAAAATCCATTGCAACTGAAGAGCTCTCTGACAGCCACACAGCACAAAATGGTAGCACTAACACTAGCTGCTACCATGCTAGCAAATCATCCAAGTTCCCCACTTAGTGACATTGTAAACGTAAACAACGCTCCAAAGCTTGCAAAACTCTGATTTCTCTTATATTAAATACCTCAGAACAGCACTTACCTAGCTCAACAACAGCAAAAAAAAATGTTATTCAATGGGTAGCAGCTAATACAAAAACTAGAAGGAAATGAATAGGCCGACACACTCGCCAAGAATGGGATAACTAACTCACAAATAAACTCTGCATTCTACCCAGAAGAAATGAAGAATTTAATTGTTAATAAAAAAAAAAAAGAAATGTGAACATCTTAATCCCATCTTATATAATACAGACGTTACTTCAAAAAAGAAGATGATTACGTCCTACGCGTCATGCATTCAGTCATGCATATTTACTAGTGACTTAAATTCTGCCAAGTCACTGGTTTTCCTGGCTAGCTCAGGCAAACCACTCCATGCTCTAATGGCACTAGGGAAGAAAGAGCATTTGTACAGATTTGTCCTAGCATATGGGACGAGAAATGTGCCTTTATCTTTGTGTCTTTCTGAGTATTTTATTAAGAAAGCTATCTCGACAAGATCAACTGCTAATCTTTCGTCTTAGGACCGGACACAACAGAAAGCGACAACACATGTACCGGAAGCTCAAAATTGGAACCAGTGACATCTGCTCATGTGGAGTGTCACAAGAGAATGCACGACCACGTCCGCAAATACTGCACTCTTTACCAAGATGCCCGTATAAGACTCTGGCCCCAAAACAGCCCAATAGAAAGTAACTATATGGAGAACTCCCTGATTTGGAAACCACTGCGCAGTTCATCTCAGATATTGGTGAAATGATCTGAACCCTCCAACATAACAATGAGAACGAAGAAGAAGAATTTGTTTCACAAAACTGTTGAAAGATACGCTTATTTTCGGAATGAGTTTGTACTTTAGTTACAATTTTTACAATCAGATTCATATAAGAATGAAAATGTGAGCTACATTTGCCACGAAAGGTTGTCTGTGTATCACAACTCACGTCAAAGTTTATAGATGTCATCATCATCATCATCATCAAACTCCATTTGAGTGATGGCTTGAGAGGCTTACATACTCTCTTGCAAAAGCCCTGGACAGATGTAGATGTTCTTTGTTTTTATAAAACTTGTGATGCCTTTGTAGCATCCTACTACTTGTGTTTTTTTTTTTTTTTTGTTGCTGTTTTAAATTATATTGTTTGAATAGCAAGTAAATTGTAAATTTTTCATGGATATTTTTATAATTACATTTAGCCGACTTGGTTTTATAACTTTATTATGTACAGCTTTATTATTATCATTTAAAGTAGAACATTTAAATACGTCTTATCCGGTCGCAATTCAGTAAAACTTTTGAATATTAATGTATATGTTCAATGGTGGAAATATTAAGTTTCTAAAATTCGTAATGCTAATTGTTAGAAAATAAAAGTTTAATAAATTGTAACGGAATGTAGGGTTAAGCGTTTTTTTAAAGTAACATTTACATAATAATATATTAAAATATGCAGATAAAATAAACTATAATCAGAAGGCGTTTTACCTAGTATGTTTATCAAATCATTAACTATTTTGCACACGAGAATATTGCATAATAGATACCCACATTTCACAACAACTGAACTAAAATTGAAAAACAGAAAACGGGAATTCTCTAACTTATTGCTAACGTTGTGTCTGTTCTTAAATTATAAGCAAGCTAACTATAAATAATCGATATTTAGTTCATCTATACGTCTCCATGTTAGACCCAGCTCCTAGCGCAGTGTTTCTCAAACTGTGTGCCGCGGCACACTAGTGTGCCGCCGAAGATTTGCAGATGTGCCGCGGGAGTTTTCAGAACGCCACACAGGTCTGCCTACTAATCACCAGCCTTAGCAATAGTTGTTAAAACGATCCTTGAACCCGATGCCGCCGAAAAAAAGTTTAAAAAGTTCATTTGTCAATTGATACCATCTCGCGCAAAGTTGAAAAATTTCGTCAGATTTACAAGATCAAAACACTTCGACGTGACTAACGATGAGGTGTCTCTGCTGTGATCTCTTTAAGTGGATGAACCCACTGACGTTAGAGAGACTTCTTACAATAGACGATGAAATGCGAGTTTGTTTGTCGACTTTGTAGCCTTGATTAGATCGCATTTGCTCTGAAAAACAGGCACACCATTCATACTGTGTGTAATTTTTAAAAACATATAAAATAGTTTTTCGTTTTATTCTAAAAAAAAACTGTTGCTCTTCGTGGTGTGCCGCGAAATTTTTAAATTTTCTTCACTGTGCCGGCAGACAAAATAGTTTGAGAATTACTGACTTAGCGCCTTCCAATTTCACAAATATCTCCAGTTTGGATGCTTATAACTTCAAGATTGACATTGAAGATAAAATCCCATGGTTAGTGTGGAAAATACAAAACTAATATAGGTTAGTCGGGCTTTTTTAAAGCAAAACAAAAGTCTATTTTTTTTTCATTACGTTTATATTGAGCAAATTTGGTTCCTAACCATAGCACGCTCAGCGCAATATGGCTCAATCTCATTTGTGGACATGAGGAAATATAGTATGTGGGAGCCAACACAACTCAGCTCAAGATTCCTTGATAAGAAGCAAAGTCATTTATACCACTCAGAGAAGCATCCCGAAAATAAAATAATTTGCAATACGTCAGGTTTGTATGACTCCTTGTATCTTAATCCATATATCAGCAATGAATGGGTTGCGTCACTAGGGTGGGTTTCACCCGGTGCGGTCAACTCAGGGTGTCAGCCCCCATCTCTCTCAAAAAAAATTCGTTTTTTTTTTTGTTTGTTTGTTTAGTTATCATACCTATAATTGAATTGTCAATTGTAACCGAATAAACTTGTTTTATAATTTTCAAATCCTGATGACTATTCTCCTTGGGTCTTTTAATATTCCATTTTCTGACTTTATTTCAAACTTTCGTGTAATTAAGTTATTTATTTGTATCTCATTTCTATAGAATTATTTGAAAATAGTTGACAACAAAAAACATAAAATATTTGGCTACGAGTGACCAAACCATCCCTAATAGGCGGCATCAGAACCATTCTTTTAAAAACTGGCATACTTTTCCTTTTGCTCTGGATGTTTTTCTAAGCTATTCATGTGAAATTGGCACACGACAAGAAGAAACTATCCCCTAAAATATTGAAGTCTATAACATTCAACTAATTCGTTGTAATATTTCCTTCATCTTGGCTAGAGTTTCTAATAAATTCAACATCTGAAATTATATATTCATCTTTTTTATTCTACCAAATTTACATTAATTAAATGTGAGAATTCAATAATATTTTATATCTCAAGAATGTTTAAATATTTAGCCACTGACACTTTTTTTTTAAATGTCAGTTATTCAAAAAGTTATTTTTTTAACTTGGGTGTCACCCTAAATGTTCTTCAGTTTTCTAATTGTGGAATGCCCACTAATTATAAAAAAAATAGCTAATGATTCCTTCCCCATTTTCCCAGAAAAAAGTTTATTTAACCGTTCTTATGCTTTTTAATCATGCTTTTGTCACATTTTAAAGTTGGAATTTTTATTTTATTTTTTTGGAAAATCACATTTTTTCCATTTGGGTGTCACCCCCTATCGGGTGTCACCCGGTCTAGTGACGCCACTGAATGAATGTATTATTTTTTCGACGCTTAAATACGAGAAAATACTTACTTTATCTATAATATAGTTGTTGAATACCAATCATTAACTAAGAAATGTCTTAAACCTCCGAACGAAATTTTGTACAGATGCTCCTTTTACCTACAAGCGCTTACGCAATCTCGGTTTTTGACAGATTCGCAAGTTCACATCGAAAAACTCAAAGTGAGTTTTGAAGTTGTATCTTTCGTCTCTAAGTACCACTACTTACACATTTAAAACATTTGCTGATTAAGATAAGGCATGTTGATACTTGTTATGAAATTATAGTCTGTTTCTGTTGTCGTTTCTATGTTTACATGTGCTTGTAACTCGTGCGTAAGAATGTGTTAACGAACTGTGTGTTGTGTTGTCATTCAGTTTATTAAAGCCATACTATACAGACATGGTTTTCGATTCTGTTATCATTATGTTCATTACAATACTTTTCAAGTGGGTTTAAAAGTCCGCATATGAGCGAGTGGAGGAGAGGGATGATTAGTGTGTATGTGCCGTTTTAGCTACACATGTGTGGATTAGCATGTGCTTTAAAAATAGAGGAAATCAATGTAACAATGTATTCACATACTAGTGATATATATTTATTGAGTTTATTGTTGTCATACTGAAACATGAAAAAAAAATTAGCTACAGCTCATGTACAGATTTAAAATTGATGTTGAGAAAACTGACTTTTTACTTTTACTTTTAACTACCGACATATATATTCAACTTTGTACTCATAACTTCAAGTTCTCCTTTAAAAAAAATAAGCTTCTCTGGTCATTTCATACACTTTTCATATAAACTTCTAGGACTATTTCGTCACTACAAAGCAACCCATAACTTTCTAGTTACTTTCTTGTAGCTTTCAATTTGTTGTTTTTTTTTCATTCCATTAACCCATAATGAATTAAATTGTTTCACTTTGACCGTAATTAATTTTCTATCAAGATACGTCTAACATTTGTTTTTTTTTTTTTTACTATGGCTTACTTGTGACGTAATTCGAGTACATATTGTAACCAATCCTTGAACTAGCTACACAAGTATGTTAGAATGAGCCATGCGAGCGTACATATATACGTAGAGGGGTCAAGGTCATGGCTCAATATGATATACTGATATTTGTATTTTTTTAAACTAACCAACATAATTTTTTAAAAAAAGTATCCTAATACTATTTTGCATAAATGTAACGCAAAGAAATACGAATATTTATACAAACAATCACACAAGAAAATTCGGCTTAAGACGATGTATAATTATTTCTTAAATTTTGGGGCAAAATTAATGTAAAGTTTAACTTTCTGTTATGTTGCTATTTAATTATGTTGAGGAGGATAAGGTGTGTCTAACTTAAGAGTAAATCTGACATCTTGTATTAGAAAACTGGAACATAGCAAGAAAAAAATTAGTGATTATTAACAATAAACTTAATTATTTTAGACATTGTATCACAATCTGTACATGTTCTCCAATCAGAACCCAGGTAAGTACTTGTACACAGTCGTCAGTAACAAAAGCGCCATCACTTGCCCCAGCGTAGGCAAGGAGGGAGGAGTTTTAAATCCACTTATTGATCACCAACAAAACCTATTCACTACACACATGATGTTTACATTCGTCCCGTCCTTTTTTAAGTACACAGGCCTGAGTCATCTGTGTCGGTTGACCAGCCGTAGGGTCACAGTGACCCGCCTTACAGATCAGTTACAACATTGTGTTAGGACAAAAAGTTTACATAATAAATGATATGAGAATTTATTATGAAACAAAATAGATGCAAACAAATATTGGAAGAATAATAGTAAGATCTTGTGTGCTTTTGTACAAATGTTAGCTCTAATCATGTATTGTGTTTTGCAATGCACAATTATAAAATAAATTTTCTCCTTTATATATAGTCTATGATCTAGACTTAGATCTATTTCTAGACATAGGCTTAGACTTGGAGCTCAAATCTAGATTTAGATCTAAAACAATGTATTGCATGTCGATCAAAACAAACTAGATTACCATCTTAGTTTACACTTGACCCTACTAATATCAGTTCTCCCCCTTCTTTTCAAATTATCACTTACGTAAAAGATTTGAATTTATAAAGAATAAGATATAGAGAAGTAATTAAAATTCAATCATACAATTAATTCATAAAATGAAATAATAACAATTAATAATGAAATAAAATAATAAAGCTACGTTTCTTCTATTAGTAACTTAATTGCAAGCAGAAATATATATGTAAGTATGAGTGTATGTATGTATATCTCTCTCTTTCTTTCTCTTTCTCTCTCTCTCTCTCTCTCTCTCTCTCTCTCTCTCTCTCTCTCTCTGTACATACCGGAACGGCGTTCACGTACCTTTTTTAATTTGGGGACAAAAATATTTCATTTCTCTTCTACTTTAATGTTTATTATTAATGTATTAATAGTTAAAATTTAGGCAATTCATCATAGAAGGAAGCAATGCATATCAGAGATATACATGTACGTTTGATTATATTATTTTATAAATTTATCAAAAGCAAAGCAAATCATGCTTGTGAATGACAATCTTACTGATGGCAGTTGAGGCATACCGAGAAAATGTTAAAGGAGGTCGAGAAAATAGAAATTTGAGTACCGCTACCCCTATTGTAGATCATGTTACTCACTAGTCTATTTGGGTCATATGCGGATTTCTAATTTCAGTTTCGATTCTATAAATACCGCATACCGAGAACATGAGGATGTCGAGAAAATAAAATTTTGAGTACCGGTACCGCTAATGTAGATCATGTTACTCACTAGTCTATTGACGACATCTGCGGATTGCTAGTTTCAGTTTCGATTCCATAAATGGTATGTGCTAGGCTAGGCGCAAGAATACAGCTCACTGTTTCTTCTGTCTTGTCATATGCGGATTTCTAATTTCAGTTTCGATTCTATAAATACCGCATACCGAGAACATGAGGATGTCGAGAAAATAAAATTTTGAGTACCGGTACCGCTAATGTAGATCATGTTACTCACTAGTCTATTGGCGACATCTGCGGATTGCTAGTTTCAGTTTCGATTCCATAAATGGTATGTGCTAGGCTAGGCGAAAGAATACAGCTCACTGTTTCTTCTGTCTTGTGTAAAAATTGTGCGTGTTTAAAGTTAAGAATGAACAACACAATTTACAATAGATGAATAGGTTTAAATCTTTAACACGTTTTTTTTTAGATTAATGGTTAATATAGACAAGCAATAGCTAATTAATATAAAAAAAACGTGTATCGTAAAAACAATATAACAGTTTATCATTGTATGTGGAAGATATATGCTAAAGGTAAGTTTCGGTTTAATGTTCTTTGTTGTAAATACACAGCACTGAGCAGGAGTCAAGAAACAAAACAACTTGTTCTAAATGTAGACACTTTTTTCTCGATGTGAAAGTATCAGTTATTCTATACATTACATCTTTAAAGCATTTTTTTTTAATTATAGAAGTAGATTATTAGATCTATTTTTAAGATATATTTAACTAAAAGTCAAGTTGTTAGTTTTAATTTTTCAGTAATTAGCTGTTTTTTTTAACAGACTACAATGTGTTCTATGATTCTTTTGATTAAATCCTATACAAGTTTCTGTCTTTTTTTCTTCTTTAGGATATATATTTATTTATATAATAAAAAAATTTTTTTCCATGATGATCATTAAATTTTAACTTTTCAGACCTATGGTCTATAAGGCAGATGATGTAAAGTTCACCTGATTTTTCCCCCATGGTTAACTAGGGTGTCATGTGGTCAGTACAACGACCAACCGCCTTTACTTTTCCCCAACTAATGTTAGTACCCATTAGGGCTGAGTGAGTCGCCCAAGAATATCAAAATAAAAATCCAGTCTTCACCAGGATGCACCATTTTTAAATTTTCAAAACATTACGATTCAATGTTACCTACATACATTGTGAAACCTGAGCCTGAAACCAAAATTCAGGATTTTTTTTTTTTTTTACAACTAGTCTGGAAGGAAGTAGAATATCTTAAGGCTTAAACAGCTAGGAAATGTTAAATGCCAAATGATAAGTAAACTACACCTGATTATTAACCCTTAAGACGCGTGTGTTAGAATAGCCTCTAATCATCATAATCTTAAGTCCATATTGTATGCACTCATTGTAAAACATATCAGCACTTTAAGGGTAAATAAATGAATGAAAAACCTCTTCGTGTGCATTTGTAAAAAAAAAACAAACATTTATAGCGATTTAGAGTTGCATGGTTCAACATGTTAAAAAACGTCTGAAGCATCTTAACCTTTTTTTTTTTTTTAATTCAGAATTGACTAATGAACCCATTTAGCCTTTTGATAAGTTTTAGTCTAAGCAACCATAAATGTATTTACTTGCATTCTTATAGAACGTCGATACTCCAATTATATGAAACCTAATGAAATATGTTTGTTTTAACCTGGATAGGATGAGAACTAATAGACCACCACAAGCTTCTAAAATTTGAAAATAATCCTAATGTTAATAACCGAGAGATGCTAGTTATTTTGACTCGTTTACATCTAGACATTTTGATACGTCTAGCTTTCTATTTTCCTCTTATTTTCTTTTGATATTTTTCAAATACATCTATCTTAATTAGTTAGAACTCTTTTTGTTACAAAAAAAGGAATGTTTAGTTTACTGTTTTATCTAAAACATAACGGATTAATGTATTATTATTTTCACAATTCCTCTTATGAGCTGTAAAATCTACATGGGTGGAGATTGGAACCTGCACACTGAAATAATTGTTCTAGAAGCATGTACAGTTTTGGTGGAATAAATACTACCTGAATGGCCTTACAATTTAATTTTGGTTTGACTGTTATAACATTTAAAAAAATGTAACCATCTAAAAATGTAGTCGGCCCTGAGTGGTTTGATGATGACCACTTTTGTCATCTAGGCTGCAAAGGTCTTTGCAAAGTAGTTTTGTGCTTCCTTATGTGCCTGGTGAGACCTTTAGGGGTCTCTTAGGCGTTTTCTTTTTTCCATATTGTAGGCTGATTCCTTCCCTTTATTGGCCATACAACAGTCGTCTAGGGATGCGGTATTCTACCATTCTGTAGATACTTTGCAGGCCCGTTATTGGAAGGACTTTAGTGTTCGATATATATTCTTGACATTTAGAATGTTATATTTTTCTGAGCCAGATCCTGAAAATATGGTTGATATTTTTTTTTGCATGTTTCGTATTCACTGTCCACTGAAACATAGAGTAATGTAGGGAGGATGAAAACCCGTTAGACCTCCTAGCTTTGTGTTTGTCGTAACACCATTATATTTGTAATCACCACACCACATTCTCTCGTTCTATACAGCCACTCCTAATAAGCATATATTGAATGCAGTTTTTTTTTTTTATTCAATGTAGTAGTAAAAAAAAAGTAAAGTTCCCCTTTCAGACCTAGTGGTCTATAGGGCAGATGATGTAAAGATCATCTGATTCTGTGGCCCACGTATTATGAGGGTGTCATGTGGCCAGCACAACGACCAACCGCCTTTACTTTTCCCCAACTGATGTCAGGTATCCATTAGAGCTGGGTGGACTCAAAGGCGCCCGAAAATCCCGAAATAAAAACCCCAGCCTCCACCAGGATTTGAACCCGGGACCTCCAGTACTGAAGCCAAGCGCTTTACCGCTCAGCCACCGCGCCCTCATTCAATGTAGTCTGTGACGATAATTATTTTCTTGTGTGCTGCAAGATTAGTTTAAAAAAAAAAAACATCTTCTTTCATACCCTGACATCGATAGGGCAAAAGATGTGAAGGTCATCTTTTCATGAAAGGCCGTAAATGCTAGTGTGAAATGGTGCGTCCTAAGAATCCCAAAAATTTCAAACTACTTGTCTTCACCTATAATTGAACCCTAGACCTGTCGATCTGAAGCCAACCGCTTGACCACACAGCCACTACGTAAGCCAAAGTTTGGATGGCAACTGTGTGCGCGCTGAACTACAAATTGGACCCGGGTTCTTATTTTGCCCGCTCCTATCCCCATCGTCTTTTGGGAAGTTTGGACTAGAAGCAAAATTATTTTCAACTCTGAAGGATTATTTGAAACATGCAAAACATATACACACAAAACACCTTAAACAAGAAATGCATACCATTACTTTAAATAAAGTTTATATTCACCGTAGTTGTTTCAATTAGTTATAATAAGACGTGTAATTAAATCTAAAAATATATTTAGGCTCATAGTAATAACTCTAAGCGATTAAAATAGTTTTACGAAAGACTTTGTTGAAATCAATTTCATAGACACCATTAATAGTTTGCAAAAATCGGAAAGAGGTAGTGGTAGAAAGAAAAGAGTTTATGAGTGAGCGTTTTTATTTAGAAAGTAATTATTAAAAAATGGGGGACAACATAATTCGATGGCTTAAGCTTCCGCAGCCCCTTTAAGCTAATATACTAACCGCTGTGCCAGCGAATCTCTTATGAAAAGAAGAAGATTTTGTAGTTATCTATTTATAGCTTCAAGCCCAAGCTAGAGGGCTAATTCCGCTTATACCATCAGATAGGTCAACTTAAATTTATTTCGTGATAAAAAAAACAAAAAAAAAAAACTGTCACAGATGTGTGTGTGTGAGAGAAAGAACAAGTTAATTATTTTGTATGGTGCTTTCGCTGCTCACAGACAGACTGAGTAGAGACAAAAGTTAGAAATAGCGTAACACTTAGATGTATAGCTTGTAGCTATACTCGATACCCGGTGGGACAGATACCTGAAGATTCAGTAGCGTTAGTTCAGGCGTGGGTTTAGGTCTCCGCCTATAACTATAAAGTATAGTTGTGGGGCAGTGGGGACACAGCGCCATGTAGTTATAGCAGGGGCGTGTGTCGTGTGCTAGGTGTTTTTCTGGTGAACGACACATATAAACATTGGGAGCAAGTCGCCGAGGCTGGCTCGCAATCTTGGCTCCAAGAGGTGTGTGTTGTTTGCCAGAGACAACATGTTGTAAGAAGTAATTCTAAGGGACCAGGGTAAGAAGATTTGTTTTTATTAGTTATATATCTAGATTTAGATGTTAGTTGATTGTTAGTTGATAAAGAATAAATAGAATGGCGCTTTAGCTAGTTGTTAGCGATATTTTGATTATGTCTTTAATAATCAGTCACCTATTAAATGTAGTACTTAATTTTTAAAAGGCCATTGATGCCTTAACTATAATATTAAAGTTTTAATTATGAGTTAACTTCACGAGTTATTAATATACATTTGTGGTCATTGATGTTGTTACATTATAGTAATTACTTTAAGGTTAATACATTCAAAGTTCTCTAATAATTAAGCAGACACGCACCAAGAGCGAGAATCATCAATAGAGAATAGAGCCAATGTAATAGTATTAGTGGGGAACAGGGTCATGACAGCCATCAAGTGCAGATATTATCTGATAAAAAGGGTTCTTGACAACAACAACTAATTGCCAATAGCTATTTTCTATTATCGATTTTTATTTTTGTCAGGTACAAGAAATACTTGAACGAATTGCAACTTGGTCCGAGGCTCGTCGTGGCAGATAAAACGTGTACTAACGTTTTACTAAATAGACAAACATAGTAAGTTGATATAAGCTTTTTAATTAAGTATAAGATGTAAACACTTTTAATACTGTTATTAATAATATATTTCTAAATATTTAAATTATTAGTCAGTTTATATTATCATCGCTAATTGTCAATATTGAATAAAAATAATATACAATTTGTTTTAAAAGTTAAAAAAACGTTTCATATAATATGAATATTATACTTTATACAATTTTAATTATAATATAGAAAATTTGTATTATAATATATCATATTTTATTTAATAAAATAGAAAATGTCAGGAGATTCAAAAACGCAGCTGAAGCCTGAAGAATTAAAATGCATTACAGTTAATTATAAAGAGCTGGTTGGACATATAAATGTGGATGATATTATTCCCCATCTAGTCAGCAAGTTTGTTCTAGACTTTGATGAGAAGAATGAAATACAAGCTAAGTCAACCAGAAATGATAAAGTTGATTGTTTGTTGGATAAAATACGAAAGCCAGGACGTGATGGGAGATTTCAAATATTTGTAGACTCGATAGCACAGTATCATGAACTGCATTCAATAGTGACTTCAAGCATTGAGTCATTGAGAAGTACAATTTAATAATTCTTTTAGCTCTTTATAACATTATAATACGAAGTTATAGTAAGCACATTAATTACATAACTATTATGATAGCTAATAGAGCCTTCTTTTCTTAACGAATGTCCAAAATCCTAGACATTTATAGTACAGAAATAGGATAAAAATCTACATTTTAGAACTAAAAGGATTTCATTTAGTTTTGATTAATAATGTATAATGACATTTTATGCTTTTATTATTGTAAAAGCTATAATTTTTGTTCTTCTTTTTTGTTTGTATATTTAATTTTTAAGCTTGGAAATATGTTAACATGTTGATAAAGTATTAGGTTTTGAGACAAGTCAAACATTATTTTTTAAATAATTTATTAACCTTTTTTTAGATGCCCCGATTGAAACTTTTACAGATATGTAAGTTGTTTTTTTTTTGTTTGTTTGTTTGTTTTTTTACTTTGTATGCTAAAATACGGAAATTGTATCCTTGTACTTAAACACAGTCATAAAAAAAAAAAAAAAATATTTCCTAATGGCGTCAGTGGGCAGTGCAGAGGGTTACGCGACACCCATCGCAGGGAAAGACAAGAGTTGAACAAAAATATTTATATTTTTAAATAAAAAGAAGCCCATTAAAAAAGTGTCTGGTTGGATTTCCAATACACGCTTATGCACAATTAATATATAGCTCAAAAAAACCTTTTTTTTTTTTTTTTTTTTTTTTTTTTTTTTTGTATAATTTTGTTTTAATATTCCATCATTATATTAAAAACGTTACATTATGCTTTATATCATTAACAAAAAGTTATACAGTGCTTTCAACTATACTTTTATATTTTAAAATAAATATTGCTTTCATTGAAAGAAATGCAATTAAATCTAAGCAATTAAATTAATGGCTAGTACCGTTATATAAGAAAAACAAATTTTAATCGGAATTTGTTAGTTTTTCAATTTATATTATCTTAATTTATTTTTAAAACTCCTTGGAGTACATCAACAAATTGATATACTCTTTCAAATAAAAATAACTACAAATAAACAATACATATTGTCTTTCCATATATTACCTTGACAATTTACTCAACCACGATTCTCTTCTCGGGTAAAAAAAATCAATTGTGCTTTTAATCTATCATTATTTAGTAAAGAATTATAATCCTATAAGCCGTATAAACGAGGTTTAATTTTTTTTTTTATTTTTATTTTTAATGCTTTTCTTTTTTCTTCTTTAAGACTGAATTTAGGAATTATAATTATAAGTTTTTTTATATTTTTTTTCCTAAAGTATTTACTTGTTATATTTTTTTTTCGGTTAAAGTTCAATGCTTGTAAGCTTGCAACCTGTAGCTCTTGAAATATTCAAATTTTTTTTTTTTTGTTGGGGATGCCTTTTTTATTTTTCTTATACAACTGTATGACTAACAATTACTTAACTGTGAAGTCTGTGTTTCTATAGCACAATTCATTGTATTTTCTTTCTTGAGTTTCAGCGCTTTAAAGCTCATTTAGTTTACAGGTTTTTGCATTTGCCAACAATCTAGTCATATTATTCAGCTTAACATTTAGTGTACACCTGCTTCATTGTTTTTGTCGTCTTTTGTGTTCGTTCTTTCATGCTTTGAGGTTGTAAGCTCCTTTACCATTGAATACGCCTTTTTACTGCAGTCTCAGCTTAGCCCCTCGTCACATTTGTTTATAATTTTTCTTGATCTACTTCTTCTTAGTTTCTTTCAAGTGTTTCCTTGTCCGCATGTTGACCTATTTATATTTAAATATTTGGTTGGACAACTTTTTCCCTTTAAGCTACTGATGTTTGTCGTAGTATAATTACAATTAGCCATAGTTTTTGGGGTAAAAAAAAAAGATTCTCTAATAACTCAATTTAATGGTTCTCTAATACCTCTGCTCAGCTTTTTGACTTATGTGTCAATATTTTTGCCTTCGAAGTCAATGTATTTAGGGCTGCAAAGCATCCTCCTTTTATACTTCGAGTACGGCTTTTATCTTGTCTCCGTCACATTCTATCCTGGTTTGTCCTGGTATGTTACTTTTTATATGTAATTTAGATGTCATCATAACAAGTTTCATGTCACTTCCAATGTAACATCCAGAAAAAAATAATATTTCGTTAAGACGTGGGAGTGATGTAAATAAAGTAACTCAGCAATTCTCTGGTCGCTGGTATCTCTTTAATTGCAGAATCGCAATCCTACTATAATCAATCAATACTCCCGGTAAAAAGAAAAAAAAATCAGATTACTCAAAATAAAATTAATTTACCTATCCCAATTCAGTAACACAAATTAAAACAAGGTTTCAAAGACAGTTTGTGTGGAAACACAAACAAAAATTGGCCTCCAAAGTGGTCAAGCCAGGCAGCTAAAAAGGCAGATTTCAATATTTTAAGACAAATACAGCAGATTGAAATTCTATGAAAGGCAAATGACAGAGAAGAATGGAGAGAAAAGGTTGACCGATACTGTGTGGTGCTATTACGGTCCAGCAAAGGAAGGCATAGGTTATTAAAGTGAAGGTGAAGTTAGATGTTAACTTGACCTATCTGACGTCATTTAAGGATTATCTAATTAATCAATGTTTTATAAAGCGTCAATCTCTGTTCAAAGCCTCAATGAAAGAAAAAAAAACAAAAAAAATTTCCGTAAAAAAAAAGTAATTCCTTTAGTTCGGTGTTTCGTAACTTAATGGTGATAGTGAATGTTACGCAATAATATTTAAAAATTCTTATTAATTATTGTTTTAACTTATTGTAAAGCCTTGGTTATGACTTTACAACGCGAATGTTGCATGTTATATGAATGTTGTATTATTATAAAAAGCCTCTTCTGGCCTTGCTACAATGTACTTAAACGCGCACTAGATTTGCTGGTGCGTAGATATATCTATGTTCACACACTAAATTACCTAAAGACCACATAAGTGAAATGACTAATAGACTCTGAATCAGCAGACAATGTTTAATTAGACAAATGAAACGTTTAATAAGAATAAAGGCATTTCCAGCCATCACATTACTTTATAAATCCAAACATGGTATGAAAATGAAAATCACACAGAGTCCCTAATACTTTCTAAAGTTAGATATTCTTCAATAAAAAACATCATGCTCCTTATCCATAGGAGTCTAGGAATTAACTGACTTCTGGCCCGTGGACAGTTACTAGCTCATAAATTACCTCGTGCAAAAGGCACGGAATTATGTCAAGTAACTGCAATTCACCATATGTCACAGGGAGTCTCAAATAGATATGTTACACTTATGTTCCTCTTGTATGCATATTTATTAGAGTAATTGTTAGTATGTCAGCACTTACTTAACTTTGCAATACCTTTGTAAAAAAAATCTAAAACCATTAGCATAAATGCGTTAAAATTGTGGTAAATAGTAATCTCCCATACAAAATAGCCCCCCGTGTTTTGTTACTATTAATAGATCATCCCGCGTTGTTCTGCGCAAATGGCGGCAAGCTGCTTACACAAAAAAAAATTGTCACTTGTTTTGTCTGAAGTCTCTTACCATCTGCCCTGAAAACCTCAATGAAAGTTTGGCGCCGAGTTGTACTAGGATGTCCCTGTTTGCTCTTTCCTCATAATGAACTTCATCGTCAGGGAAATTTTTTAGGGTTTTAGGGCAGTGATTCCCGAAGTGGTTCATATGGACCCCCAGGGGTCCACGAGGACTTCCAAGGGGGTCGACAAAAGTGAAATAAAAGAATTGGGGGTTAATGACTAAGTGTCTTTTATTTAACATTTTATGTAATAACACCATGAAAGCTGGAGGATCGTTGGAGACAAAGCCAACCTGATAAGATTAGAAAACCTATTGAACTTTGCATTTTAAAAAAGTTGAGAAAAGATCTACAATTGACAAAATATATGCTTTCAAATTTTATGAAAAATATAATGTTTGCTGTGTCTTAAAATATCTTGCAAAATTATGAAAAAGACATACAATTGGCGAAAAAAATGAATGCTTTAGCCAGCCGCTGAAGTTTTTAAAAATGTTTTGTACACAAAACTGCATCTGATATTTGCTATGACGGTGGTCTGCTCAACATTAAATAAAGGTTATTCAACTGAACATTAATTGAATTCCAACAGTAGTTCAACACGAATATTAACGATAAGTTAACTTAACAACACAAGCGTATGTTAAGCGATTGAATGAGCAAATAAAGTATCATGATATGAATGATGAATCAAATAATCAAATTATTTACAATAAATATAGCACACCTTTAAATCGGTGCCATAATTGCATCACGAAGCAGAACCAAAAACCCAATGCAATGGATGCACGGACCATACCAAACAAAACACTGTTAATCAGGCCTGACTACGACAGAGTCCGAAGCTTGCTTCCCTAAACAAGTAAAATACGCATTCCTTTAACATGTCACATAATCACAAGATTTTGTTTTTAAAATTTTTGTTCTGTGTGTGTATTTGTGTGTGTGTGTAATTGAAGTATTAGACATGTTACATTTTCTGTGAACTTACTACTTAGCTCAAGAAACACTTTTCCTAATCGAGAGGAATATGTAACATCAACAACATTGGCTTCATCTTCTATAGGATCTATGGTTTCTATTCCTAAACCTACGGTAAGGATATTTCTGTCTCAAGTACCAAAAAAATTAGTAAGGGCATTCCCTGTTTTTAATATTTATTTTGCACAATATGATTACAAATTATGAATGCTAAAATGATTGTTTCTTTCTCTTAAAATTTATTAAACTCTATATGTCTCACACTTATTTGTATGTTGTTTTTTTTTTGTTTTTTTAAAACGATAATTGACTAACAGATGTAAAATTACTTATCTTCAATTTTATTTTCTGTCGCAGCTAAAAACACAAAAGTCTTTTAATAAATTACCCAAAGAGGAAGTTGAGGAGAAAATAATACCTTTATTAGAAGATCTACAAGATCAGACCAAGTTAAAAGAACTATTAAAATTAACATGTGAGAGTACAAAACCGCCTCAGATACTTGAATGGCAACAGAAGCAAGGCTGTATTTTAGGTAGTTATATCCATTTTACTCATTCAAATTATTTTACTATAGATATGAATTGTAATTACAAATATGTAGCAGCTTGTTCGCACGATGACCTACTGACTACTATAAAAAAGCAAGCTAAATAAAGCGGTCATATTAGGAGGTCCTTAGGGTGGTAACAGTATCAGAAAATTGAATGCTCACTCAGAGAATGGAATGAGAAATAATAAACGGAGAAAAGGATAAGTGAGGATGAAACTGCACACATACAATAATTGACTTACATACTTTTTCATCTGAATTATAATTTTCTAATGGCTTCTTAAGAAATGTCAGAGTGAAGAGTGTCTACACTATAATTATTTTTTTAACGTATTTACTGTATTATATGCAGTTTCATGTAACAAGAAATGTGTCTTTCCTATTAAAATGGTGCACTGAAATTACATTTATAAGCATTTCCCTAAACTTATAATGCGCACGAGTACACGACAGTCCAACATTGACTTTGAGCATACTGAAACGTCCCACTAGAGCAGTGATTCCCAAAGTGGTCCATATGGACCCCCAGGAGTCCACGAGGACTTCCAGGGGGTCCACGAAAGTGAAAAAAATAATTCGGGGTCCATGACATCCAAATGGGGGTCCACGAGAGTGGATCTCATTCATTAGAAGGGATTGAGTATAAATCTCGAATTAATGGAATCCTCTATTATATCATACAAATATACTTTATTTATACTTTATTATATCTAAGTCATTAAATATTGTATGTATTATTGGAATGAAAAACATATTTTAAATTTTAATACCTCATTTAAATAGCTCAATTTGGTCTAGAGATAACTAATATTTAACATGGCTGAATTTAAATACAAAATAGACGGTGGTGTGAATTTTCATTTTTTTTTCTTCTTCACTCGTCGAACTTATATTGCCTATGTGTCTTTTATTTAACATTTTATGTAATGATACCACGAAACCACCTAAGCGGGAGGATCGTCGGAGACAAAGCCACCATGATAAGATTTGAAAAACTATTGAACACTGCATTTTAAAAAAAGTTGAGAAAAGATCTACAATTGACAAAATATATGCTTTCAAATTTTATGAAAAATATAATGTTCGCTGTGTCTTAAAATATCTTGCATAATTATGAAAAAGACATACAATTGGCGAAAACAAAAATGAATGATTTAGCCAGCCGCTGAAGTTTTTAAAACAATTTTGTACACAAACATGCATCTGATATTTGCTAAATATTCTTCTAAGCAACAAATAGTTCAAAGAACTATATATGAACCGAGTTGTGCCTGTCATGAGACACATTTTTGGGCACATGTTCGTTTATTTATGGATAAAGAAATTCACAACAAAATTTCGTTTTGTGAAAACTGATAATTGACAATAAAGTCAAACACATTTGATGTTTTGAAGGAATCGTTCGAAAAAAAAGCAAACCTTGTAACTATTATATCAGTTGCAACAAATGGGGCAGAAGTAGATCTTGATTGCAGGAATATCTTCAATTTGTTATTTAGCAGTTATGAAAAACTACATACGCAATTACTTGCTCTAATGTGAAGAGAGGCCTTTGACCTTGTCAACAGAGAAGGCCTCTTTAAAATCTTAGAGCTAATAGGCTGTCCACCCAAGCTGCTAAATATTATTGTCTCTTTCCACCAAAATATGATGGGTACAGTACAATTCAATGGCGCATGCTCTGAAAGTTTCAATATAAACAGCGGAGTGAAACAGGGATGTGTCCTGGCCCCAACCCTTTTTGGAATACTCTTTTCAATGCTAATTCACCACGCATTTGATAATTTCACCGAAGGCATATATCCCCATTCCAGATTCGATGGCAAACTTCTAAATATTGCTAGACTGAGGGCCAAAACTAAGACCATAACAACCCTCATAAGAGACATGCTCTTCGCGGACGACGCAGCGGTTGTGGCACACTCACAAGAGGAACTTCAGCTACTAATGTCCCGCTTCTCTCAAGCCTGTAAAGAATATGGCTTAACTATTAGCACAAAGAAAACAAATGTTATGGGACCCCCTGCTACAGCACCACCCTCCATTCTTATAGACGATAACAAGCTGGATGCCGTAAATGAATTTTGCTATCTGGGATCCACAATTCAAGACGACCTCTCTCTAGATGAGGAGATAAAAAAACGTATAGGGAAGGCTGCATCGACCTTCGCTAGACTCAGGTCAAAAGTTTGGGAAAACCAGAAGCTATTTACAGCGACCAAAATGGAAGTCTACATGGCATGCGTTATGAGCACGCCACTGTATGGTAGTGAATCATGGACCACCTACGCAAAGCAGGAGCGAAGACTGAACTCATTCCATTTGATCTTGAAAATCACATGGAAAGAAAAAGTGTGCAATACTGAGATCCTTGCAAAAACAGGTATTCCCAGCATCTTTACAGCCCTCAGACAACGCCGCCTGCGCTGGCTTGGACATGTTCGCCGGATGTAGGACAATCGCATACCGAAAGTCACCCTCTACGGTCAACTTGCGACTGGCTCAAGAAAAACTGGTCGCCCCCACCTCCGTTACATAGATGTTATAAAACGTTACCTCAAATCAGTGAACATCAATACTGACCAGTGGGAAGACATAGCTCTAGACCGCACCAGATGGAGAGAGACAGTGACCAAGAAGGCTATGGACAGCGAAAGAGCATGGGCCTCAGCTCTGGAAGAAAAGCGGACAATGCAGAAACTGGCCAACTCCTCTACCACTGTAGCGAAGACCACCTTTACCTGCGATACTTGTGGACGGGAGTGTCTCTCCAAAATAGCCACACGAGGAAGTGTGTGAGATGAACCATAGCCGTTCTACGACTAAAGGAGGCCAATGATGATGTGAAGAGAAAATGACAAAAACATTCATCAGTTGAATCACAAAGCACCAGGAGAGCACCAAATTACAGCAGAACTAATTCTCAGCACAAAGGAGTGCATGATGTATCTGTGAACAATTATTTTATTTAATTTAATAACTATATTTGCTTATTGTAGTTTTGTCTACTTATATCTTTAACAAAAAGAAATGTAGACTGTACAGCGTTAAGTATTTGAAATAAAACTTCATTACTTCCTTGTCAAACAAGAGAGTGTTAATGTGCCATTTTTTTATGATGCAGTCCTCCTATTACTTCTCTGTGGTTGTCATAGAGCTTATTAGTTATAATGATCTTAATTTTTAAATTACCTTTTCTCCATTGCGCCATTCAATAAGTATTCCAGCTCCTTCGTTTGTGGTGGCTTTCTGAGAACAATCCATGAAAACTCTGTTAGGCCAATGGTATTGTAGAAGAGTTCACTAAATTCTTTAGCTCTGTTAGAATATATCTAAATATTTCTTTCTTCTAATGTCAGTCTTTGCAAACAACATATTTCTGAAAACAGTATAATTTTTTATAAAGCTGGCCGAGTCAACCTTGTCTGGTAATGGTGTATTTTTTTTCTAATTATTATGGCTCAAGAAATCCATGAAAAACAGCTCTTTGTGAAACCTTTTACTAAACAACACATCTCAATATGAAAAATAATCTCCGTAGCCTCCAAATCTTTAAAAACAAAAAGTTTCCAAGGTGTTTAGTGATAGTAAACGATACATATTAACTGTTACATAATGGGTTTAAATTTCAATGTCGTTAATAAATTTATTGTAACAAAAAAATTAAGTGAACTTAAAATGTAGTTTTAAATGACTTATTCACTCCTTGTGTCACTGGTTGAAAATTATTTAAACAAAATGTGTAATTTGAAATTGATGCATTTTTTTAAATTTAATATAACTTAAACGGAGTGGGGAGGGGGTCCACGGAAAACCAGAAAACATGTCAAGGGGTCCACGAGACAAAAAAAGTTTGGGAACCACTGCACTAGAGGTTTACCAAAACATTTAATTATTTTATTTCTAATTAGTTAATTAATGTAATAATAGTACAATTTGAGTTGATAAAAATGCACTGGAGGGAAAATTTTCCAGAATTTTAAATATACATAATGATAGAGAAAATCGAAATAAGAAATTAAAACGCCAGTACGTCCAATGTTAGATGTTGACATATATTTTAAACAGATATCAAAATCAATCACTGAAATAAGATTTTTATCGGGTTTTTATATTTCCTACATTCAGTCATAACTCTGCAAATTAAAAAAAAATATACAGAAGACGTACCAAAAGTAAATGTACATCCTCGTAATTTTAGATAAAAGCCAGAGCTTAAATCTCATAAAATATACCAAACATAGTAGTTCGTAGTGAGAAAAGCATGCATACAACCTTGGTGTAGTAATCACTTATGTGGTCATCTCTTTAGGGCAACTCAAAGAAAAAGCTCAAATAAGGACATTAGAAACGGTAAAAAGACTATTGCAAAGTGTCCTTCAGAAAATTTAAAGCTTCCATATTGATAATCTACAAGAAAAAAAAAAAATATTTTTCAGCGTTGTCTGAACTTGTGAAATTAGTGAAAAACATTGTAAAAAATATATTCTAAGAGTTTTGACTTAAGAACTTTTGATGTCGTTGTGTTTTATTTTACATCACGTAACACAAAAAATAAAAATATAATTAAATATATAATTAATATAAGAATGCATAATTCGCTGGCGCGGAAAGGTCATGTCTTGGTATCTGTAGTGGTAACAAGTAGGTTAAGATTTGGCCGTTATGGGTGTCTAGGGGGTTTGAAGATTTGAGAACCTACACTAACACATAAAATGTACAGGCACATCGTTTAAAATGTAGGCAACAAATACAAAAATGTAAAAGTTTATATACAGTTTATTATAGAAGAAAAATTAATTCGAAGGTAAAATGCTGTACAGTTGCTAGAATGGGATCTAGAATATTTAAATGTAGGAGTCTATCATCATTAGATATGAGAACCAAGGGGGTATGAGTGTCATGAGGCTGGTTGCTTAGGTTTAGGTTCTGTGCTGCTCTGATGAGACGAGTGTGGCTGATGCTGACGCTGTCTGCCGGTGGGCTGGCGTAGTAGATCCTGTCCAAAGGTTCGTAGCTGATGAGCTTAGCTGCGACTACTGCCAGTCAATCAGGTGACAAGTCTGTAGCTAGTGTGTGTTCATTGGACACTTGTGAAGATAAAAAAGGCTGGTATCTGCAGATCTTATCTTATCTTATACAATACAGACGTTTTTTCAAAAAAGAAGATGATTACGTCCTACGCGTCATGCATTCAGTCATGCATATTAACCAATGACATAAATTCTGCCAAGTCACTGGTTTTCCTGGCTAGCTCAGGCAATCCATTCCATGCGCTAATTGCACCAGGGTAGGAGTTTTGTACAAATTTGTCCTAGCATTTTTTACGAGAAATGTGCCTTTTTCTTTGTGTCTTTCTGATTATTTTATTAAACCTTGTTATTGAATTTGAAGATTATGGTTAAGTGTTTTATGTATAATTGCTACTTTACTTTTGAGTCTTCTGTCCTGAAGGCTTTCTAAATTTAGTGATTTTAACAAATGTGTTACTCTAGTCAAATGTGAATATTGATTTGTTATGAATCTCACTGCTCTATTTTGTGTCTGTTCTATTTTCTTAATGTTTTCTTGAGTTGAGGGGTCCCAAACTGAGGATGCTTATTCTATTATAGGCCTAACCAAGGTTAAATAACATTTTAGTTTTGTGTTCTTATTTGATTTATAGAAATTTCTTTTAATAAACCCTAATGCTTTATTTGATTTTTTTTATTGTTTCATCAATATGGGGATTCCATGACAGTTTTTCATTTATTATAACACCTAGGTATTTAGCGTTTTTAGTCTGTGTTACTGGTTTACCATGAATTAAATAAGTTGAATTAATTAGTTTTAGTTTTTTGTTACTCTTAATAACTGACATTTTTCTGGGTGGAAAGACATGCTCCAATTTGATTCCCATTTTTGTAATTCATCTAATTCTCTTTGTAAAATTTTCTGTATTTTGTGTTGTTTTTATTGTTCTGTATATTATGCAATCATCTGTGAATAATCTGACTTTTGTTCCTGAACTAATGCAATTAGGTAAATCGTTTAAGTAAATTAAAAATAGTAGTGGTCCTATGACTGTTTCTTGAGGTGCCAACAAATATGGTATCAGTGTTAGGTGGATAATTCGCTTAGTGGTGACTATCTCTAAATAAAAGCTGCAACAACATGATGTAAAAATCGGTTAAGTCATATTAATAATATTGGGAGGTAGAAGGACATCTTCAGAATGATGTTGGGAAACTATAAACTATTTTCATAAATAGTAAAGGGAGCTAACAAATAACTATTGCATCCCATCAGGGAGATAACAATAATAACGGGGAATCCCACAGAACAAGTAGAAATAACTAATAATGTGATAAGAGTAATGTCACGGTGAAATCATTACATTGTTTAGATAAATGAGGTAGAAGGGAAGATAAACAACTGAAACCTATGCTTTCACATAATATAAGTAAATAGACATGGTTTTACCTAAGTAATATATTTTAGCAAACATGGCTGGTAAAATAGAATATATAAATAATTTACGGGATTTTTTGCGAAGGAATGTTCGTAAATACATACTTGGTAATAAGACATTTTACAGAAATATTACGATAATTCTCTGCCTAGGAATTAGTCAATAATAATATTCTAAGGCTCGCGGTGAGTGATAATTTATCAGCGATAAATAATATCTAAAGAGTTAAATACTTGTGGTAAGAATTATCAATGAATTCTAGACCAGAAAAAGTGGATGACTTTGACTAATTAGCCACACAATTCCAAATATAAAAAATAATACATAAAGTGATCTACTTACATTATCAATTATAAGAAATACATAAGTATATACACAATAATGCAGTACATAAATGCACAAATATATACACTAAGTAAAAAGGTTATCAAACACTCTACTAAGGTACTTACCAATCCAAATGTAAGAAATATGGACTGAAAATAGTCTAGAGCTCAAGCTAGAGTATCAGATCCAAATCAACCCTCAAGAATGAAATGATGCGGACTATAAGATTTTGTCCATATACACGTAGATAAGGGGGCGTGGCCTCAAAGACTGTCTATCGTCTTTAGGTAAAGATGTTCCCGCTCGACCTTGACGAAAGTTTCCCGGTGGATATACATCGGGTGCGGGCGCGAGATGAAAGACCAGGAAATAGGGTCGGCTTGTGTCAATTTGTCTTCTCCCAGGTGGTCACTGAATGTAGATGGGTTGGCGCTGGCAGATCAGGGAAGGACGTCCCTCGAGACATTGAGGGGAATGGACCCTTTGAAATGACCCACCGCTCCCGACGGAGTAGGGAGAAGTGTTACCTGGTGCGGGAGAGGGGAGTTTCAGTCCACCTTCGCCCACATCGTCCAGTAAATACAAAGTGGTGGTGATGGATGTCCGCCAAGATAAGTAAGGGGAGTGTACCCTTGTCCAGAGTCTAGTGTGACATGTGTCAGATTAAGAAAGTACAATGTGACGGTGGTGCCTAGAGAGGGAGGGGGTTGGATTGAAGGGGTGTGGTAATTTTTATGCTACCTGTGGGCTAAGCTAATCAAATTTCTGATAAAATGTGAAAATAAAAATAATAAATGATTGGACTTGAGTGATACCTTGAGTGAACGAAAACGGATTATCACAGTAATCCTGAAAATTAATTTTTAGTAGCTTTTTATCAGCCAATTGCTACCATTAGGTTAACTAATAAAGCTAAGCCATTTTCATAAGAGATGTTTTTAAATTGAAAACAAAACGAATAACGATGCACGTAATGTTGACTAGTTATTAATAATACGAAAATTACAAATACGTTTTCCCTACAAATAAGTACGAAATATTTAATTTTGTCATTGTCATTTTTCGAAAAAAAATTAAAAGAAAAAAGAAAGTTTTGTTTTTTTTCAAAACAAATACCAAAGATTGTATAAAAGTACTAAAACCATAGATATAAACAAATATAGACTAGCCAATAAAAGAGTTTTATGAAAGAAAATGTGTGAATTGTAATTGTGTGTACTTTATTTTATGTCTAAAAATTTTGTTTAATCTCTAACACAGAAGATCAAGTATTTTTTTTTTTAATTTTTCATAACTCTGATATCCAAATTCAATAGATATACATGTTTTAAAGTTACATAAAGTTACTTCATTTTCCGGTCTATATTTATGTATGTGTATGACTAACACAGATATGTATTACACAGTATTTTAAATTTTTAGGCGTAAAATTAAAGGCACGTGATTATCAATGAAGACAAATATGTTTAACATTTAGTGTTACTTATCGAGAATCTATTTTTATTTTCAGAATACACAGTTAAATACCTTATTGAATGGATTGAGAAATTTAATAATTCCATTCCGTTAGGTCTCCTAGTGAGTTCGCTGGAAACATTGGTTATCACAATTGGAATTAGACCATCAAAAGAACTTGATGAAGTATATTATTTATTATAAAATATATTTGCCTTAGTAGTTTAGTTGTTTTTTCTTGTACTTGTAATATATCAACTAAAATACATTTTTTTCATCCTCTTTTTATATTTTGAATACTTAGTTTGTATAAATATTTAATAAATATAAGTAACATTACATTTTTTTTGTTTTTAGGCATTTTTACAAACATTTGTTCTTTGACCTGCGAATTTAGACGTCTTATCGCACCATTTATGTTATCGCGCGCTTACCAATTAGATTTATACAAAATCATTCTTTGCTTAGTTAAACCATTTACTTTTTATAGATCTAAGTTAGTAGGTATGCATTTAAACTATTAAAGATCTGATTGGACATAATTACATAAATGTATATTTACATCTCTTATATAGTAGATCTATATCAATTGAATTTTATATTTATCTAGGCTGATATTAATGTTTTAAAGCTCTTTCAATTTCTTATGGAAAATAACATAAACGCCAAATTGATCCCAAAGGTAAGAAACATTTTATTTATATACTTTAAACTGTTTGTATTTCTTTCAATTTCATTATCAAATAAACATACCATAGTATTAAATTATTGTTTTCCTTTTTTTTGCATCCCTCTCTATTCAAAATGGAACTAGATATGCGACGTTAGTCAATCCCTTTTTTCGTCTATGAAGTTTAGATGTCGAATATGGCTAAATTTTATTTCAATATTTATAATGTAAACTATATTAAGGATAAATGATTATTTAAAATCGTTTTTAAGGTAATAAACTTTCTTGCTAAAACGTTACCGGTAATAATTTATTCAGGATTTTTTTATTAAAAAAAAACAAAAAAAAACAAAACAACAATTAGCACCAAATCATAGCTTGATACCTTTTTAAAAATCTATGTTACATTTAATATTTTTTCCCCAAAAAAATTAACTAATTTGTCACAAATGGAAAACACATTACTATTACATGATTGCTCGGAACCGCTCTTTTGACTTATATTACACATGATTTTGTTGTCAAAACGGTGAAAAATGTCATCATCGGTAATATACTGTTCCATTTTTTTTTTCAAAAATATTTACTCCAAAAGATTGTTAAAAATCTCTCTTTTTTTAGCGGCCCCCGTAAGGGAAAAAAGCCGCTATTAGGTTTGTGCAAAATGTCCGTCTGTCCGTCAAAAAGCAAACCGTTTAATTTATAAAAATTATTATGCAAGCGATTTTTTAATAATAAAACACCAATTCTGAAACAATTACGTAAATGTAAGGGAGGAAACGTTACTATAAGAAATGCTTTCCCCACACAGATATCACGCACATTTTTTTAAATGAACTTTTAGCAGCGACTTTCGTGTACTAGCGTAAAGCCAGGCCATGACATGATTCTAAACTAATTTTTAAACTTTTTTAAAAAATCAGATTTAAAAAAAAAAATGTTTAGTGCCCCCATTAGAATGAAAGAAGCATATTTTTGTGCGTTTTGTCTGTTGGTTGATCTGTCCGTCACGTTTAGATAAAAAAAACACTAAAGGCTTTTGAAAATATGATTTAACCTTTACTATTCTTTCAGAAATATTGCGATAGTTTAAGGATGGGAGCATGCAGAAATTGAGCCAGGGACCTACGATAAATCCGAACTAAAGTCTAGTGCGCAAACATCGAGATAAGGCAGGTTTATACCCTGATCGCCATTCTCCGTCGTCCAGCGAGAAGCTAATACGCTTGCATAATTAATTTTATAAAATAAACGGTTTCCTTTTAGAAAACTAAAAGTAACCGTTGCACCAAAACTTTTCACGCCGCATTTAATGGTAAAATAATATTTTTCGTATCTCTTCTAGTTTTGGCGCCCTGAGTGGGACAGACGGACATTTTGCACAAACCTAATAGCGGCTTTTCCCCTTACGGGGGCCGCTAAAAATGATTCACAATTTCCATTACAGGCAGACTTAATTTATAGCTGTCTTCAGATGTTTAAACATTATACTAACTCTGGTAAAAAAAAGTTTGTACAATTTAGCACAACTCAATAATTATTATAGCTTTTATATAGCGCTACTTTATAGCATGCTCAGAGCGCTTTGGTCGAATCTCATTTGAGGACCACTTTGGGGGGGGAGGAATCAAAGAGTTAGTTTTCCATGCTGCCTTTAGGTGCTCAGTAAACACAAATCTTCCCTCAGTTATAAAATAATAAACTAATAGTTAATTAACTATTGATAGTAAATTTGTATGGTTTTCCAAAGAAGGTAAAGAAATTAATTTTTTTTTAATTAGGTGGTTTAATTTGTAAAAGCCCACTTACTATAATTGTATGAGATAAAAATGAAACTAACAATACATAACTATAAAATCTTCGCCGTCGAGTACAAATTCATGTCGCTCACACTTAAAAAAAATACATTTAAAAAAGAACGATCCTCCAGATACTCTATCCTTACCCCTCTCCAAACTGGTGCAGACAAGTAATAAGAATTATTGCATATTGAGAAAGCCAACAGCATGAAATTGCGTTAAACAAAAACAATTTATAAACATATTTCTTAGCGCACAAAATTGTGTTATTAGTCTAGATCTATTACTAATTTAATTACACGACTAACCAGATTGATAAGACTACACTTGATATAAGCTTTTTTATGTTTTTCCTGTCCTTTAATCATTTTCCAAAAACCAGTAATGATTTTTTAGGTACATTGTATCATGAACAAACAGCCCAATGTTTTATACATCAGTCAATGAGAAGTTTTTAAACGTACCTTCCAACTTCTTTCTAAAGTAGATGTGTAAACCAGGATATGCTATACATAAAGTGTTTAGACGTTGTTTTCTTTTTCCCTGTGATTTTACGATCTTGGTGGGCAGTAGTCGGCAGGACACTAATGTGTGATAACATTATCGCATTCAGTAATTTGGTAGTTAGATGTTAGCAATATGTTGCAAACACCTCTTTTCCGTGTGAGTATCATGTACATTTGGTGCCAGTACCAGAATTGAAGCTGTCTTCTTCAAATAACTAATTACTTACTATAAGAGCAATTTTTGAAGAAAAAATAAGTTTATAAAAATAAAATAAGTTGTTTCTTTATATAAATTCATATTTAAAGGTTGACCTTATTCTCCAACTTTGAAAAAGAAAATACTTGAATAGATTATCTATGAAAATATATTGCTTTTTAACAAAAGAAATGTTTGATTAATACTATTTTTGTAATTGTAAACACATTCTCTCTTTTTTTTCAGAATGAAACAGACAAAAAAGGAAAATTTATAAACAGAATATTTTTTTCTTTAGTATATTATATGGTTGAAAGAAAATTAAATTCGGAAGAAACAAAAGTTTTTATTGGTGCAAAAGAGGTAAGTAGGTCTTTAAACCTTCATTAAAGAATCATTCTTAACTAACAACAGATAGATGGGGAAAAACAGCTAACAGACTATATATCGAGAGAGATGCAATACAATTTAAAATTTACAGTTCTATTTATTTAATAACTAGCAATTTATTACCCGCGACCCGTGGGTCTTAAATTGCGCCTCACTGATATAATCACTGATATAGTGTATCAGAAACAATTTGTTTTCTCACAAATGATATAAATAAAGCGATAGGGTAAATGTAATAATGTTTGTTGTGACTTTTCGGTAGTGTCTAATGTAAGAAGCGCTCATTATCATGAATGACTATTTAATGTATGTCAAAACGGAACAGCGAACGAATTAATGTAAAAAAAAAAATTTTGAAACACAAATTTGAAGGTTAGTTGTATTAATGAATGTACGGACTATATGAAATCAAAAGGTATTCCGGTAGTCGACTAACTAAGTTACATGCAATTATTATTAAAAAACAACATTAAAGTAGAAGTAGATCACCATTTATAATATTTTTGTATGAATATCTAAAATAATATATGAGAAATAATAGACATACAAGTTTAACAGTTGTGAGACAATAATGGTTAGCAAAATTAAAAGGTGGATCCTTTTTTATATAGATCAGCAACATTTTAAACAACAGACCACTTTGTCAATCGATCTTATAACAAGCGATTTGCATCAAAGATTGTTGAATAACTTTGTAACTATTTTGTCGACACGTTAAGACAAATCAATAGCTCATTCATAAATATATCTCACTTACTCGTGAACGTAGATATTTTCAAAGATAAAAAAATAGTATCATTGTGAATTTTAAGCACACAAAATTATACTTTGACATTCAGGTATACACATCCAATACCAAATACTTTTGAAGTTATATATTATCTCATTTCTTGATAAGATTTAGTGGGTTTGGTCCAAAAATGGAATAATTTTTATAATTTCAATCTGACATTTTTTTTTACTATACTTAAAGATATAACTGTAGCTCCCAATAAATTGATATTCCATAACGAAATTCTTTTAAAATATAGAACAAACGATTCAGTAATTTTATTTCAATTGAGATTTGTTATAAAACCAATTGGCTTGCAAAGGACATATTATGCATTATTTAAGATTTAAAACAAAATAAATTGTCTAATCAATTATCTGTTTATATAAACTAGATCTTGGACAAGCAATGCAATCACCCAAATGAATTTATCAAAGAAATACGAACTTCCTTGCTCCATAGTTTTCTTAGCATGCCTTTGCGTTCAGCAGGTAAATACACATGTATATTTTTAATTTGATATTGCCATTCGCCTTTAAGGATCTATCGTGTTTTCTGGATGTAGTGTAACTATTTAATTCTTTGTTTTGTAATATAATGATATTTTATTATCACCCAGATGCAATGCTAGACCTCTCCTTACAGTGGTTAGAGGAAGCAACTACAAAAAAAGAAACGACTTTAAAAAATGGTCTGGACGTTTCACTTCTTTTATCAGTTGTAGAAAAATTATCCTCAAAGGAGTATGACTTAATGGGGGTAAGATTCATAATAATAGGTATACTGATTGACTAAATACAATACCTAAAAAAATAAATAAATATAAAACATTTTTTTTTTCTCTTTTAAGTGCCCCCCGAAAGGGGAATAGCCACTTTTTGTTTTATTTGGTCTGTCTGTCCGTCAATTCATTCCGATTGTCTTCGAGACTAGAAAATATATTGACAAATCAAATATTATGATATTTTAGATCTTGCAATGCTTGCTGCTATGGATACTTTTTTTCTGAAATCGAAACGTTTAAGTTTTTTAATCTTTAAAGTTACTAATTGTATGGTTATTATAACGAAGTTCATTAAAACATCATTTTGAATTTAAAATCATTATACTTGTTCACAAAAGCTTTCATGTAACCAAAAAAAAAACTTACTCTTAAGGCTATTAACAGTATTATCAAATGCACAAATGTATATTGTAATACTTCAGCAAAGTCTATGCATTCTACTCAATGTCTCCCGTTTTCAGGCATAGTAGGAAACGACCTATCGTTTTCTACACGAGACAACAAAAAAAAAAAACAATAGCAAGATGATTCATACATTTGTAGCACACATTTTTGTATACTAAATTTCATTTTTTTATAATCAATAAATTTTTTTAAACAATCGAATTGTATTAGTGAAAACACTTTTTTAATTCTATGACATAGTTGAAAAATTCCGGTTACTTAGCTAGTATATAAAAGTTTACAGCAATCCATAATTTGTATTATACATACTCATAAATCATGTGTTGAAAGAAACACTCGTAGACTCGTTTAAATTAATAAGACATATTCATACCGATTTAAATTTAAACAAAGAAGACATACGGACATTAAAAAGTATTTCAACCTATTAAACTTTAGGATTTAAATGTGCATAACAAAATATGTTAGTACAAAATTAGAAAATTATAATTTAACAATTTTTTATAAATTACTAGCAAATATAATTATTATTCAGAGATGCATATATATTATTAATACATGAACTTACCACACTTTATCTCAAACAGTTCTAGTTATCTTTTAGAATTGTAAACATTTTTACTTACTTTACTGGTAACATTTCTGTTTTCAAAATATTTTTGTTTCGTTTATGTTACAAATAGAGACAGGTTGTGGATAAAATGAAAACTTTGATTCCCTACTTTCTTCAATCCAAGAAATCTTTGGGAAACGTAAGTATACACATTTTTTTAAGATAAAGAGACAAGTCGCTGTTTAGCGGCCCCTGAAATGGAAAAAGTCGCTACTAGTTTTGTGTGGTTTGTATGTCAGTCCGTCCGTTCAGCATAGATCTCGTAAACTAGAAAAGATAATCAAAATCTGAGATCCAAATATTTTAGACCATTCAAAGTTCTGAAGCAACGGCTATCATTTTTCTTCTCTGAAAGCGAGAAATCTTATATTTAAAATCAATTTCGCAAGCAATTGTTTCTTAAAAATACACCATTTTTATAAATATTCAATATTTAACATAACACAACAAGGGAGATACTGTTAACCTTTTTATATTATAAAATCATTTATGATAATAATTTAAGATTTATTAATTTTTATTTTTTTTACAATGGTATTTCTAAGTTTATTAAGTTTGGCCATATTAAGTACTATGTTTACAAAAAAAAAAAAAAAAATCTATTTCGAATGCATGTGAGTGGAAGATAATTTAAAACAACAATTAGTAAGCAGTTTTTCATATTATTGAGTGATCCATAGAGCTCCCTGCAACAATGACTAGACGAAAATATTCTTTTTTTTTACGGATTTGTTTTCTTCTTGATGTATTTAATAACAGATTGACCCATTACAAAACAATACGTTCAATTATATACTCATTATAAGACATCAGTTAGGCCAGGTTCATAAACAACTTTCACCTGTCTCTTGGTCTGCTTGACCGTTAGGGCACCACACAAGATCTGTCAAATTTCTTTCTCCATTCTTCTTTGTCATTTGTATTTGATATAATTTCATTCTTCTAAAAATATTGAAACCTTCTTTTTTTCCTGGTTGGATGGACATCTTAGGGGGCCAATTTTGAGTTTTTGTTACCAAACAAACTGTCTTCGAAACCTTGTTTAGTATTCGAAGGATATTAATTTAATTACAAAATGAAGCTTACGTACAAGTGTACTGATATATTTATATTGAAAACGATGTGTTCGTTATGTACTCAAAAACTTTATAAACTAACTTTTTTCTTTCTAATTGCTTGATATTGGTTTCCTGGTTGTGTAGTAAGCGTTCTGGACTGCCATTAAATTGTCTTTATGATCCAGGGCTCGAACCCTGCCAAGTGGCATTACAAGTGGTCTTGCTGGAGGCTTGGGCTGGAGTGTTAATATCTACAAATTGGAAGAAACATCTGAAAATGTGAACATAACATTTTGAGACGTCATTATTACATCACTTGTATCTCGGTTGATTTCATTTTATCTTTCTAAACGCATTGATTCTGTGATTGAAAAGTTATAAATGTATTTAACTCATTATGTATTCTACTTTCCTTATTCTCTACTTTTATTGTCGTTACAACTTTTTTGCAAAGCTTATAGCAACTCTTTCTGTCTGTTTTTCTGGTAAAAAGCTTCTATACGTAATTTCTATGACATCTAATCTACGATCAAGCTAAAGTTTTGAAGAATTATTTCTTTTCCATGACAACACAAGAATCAATTAAAAAATAAACAATTACTTAATTAACTATTTGTAAATAATTATTTTGTTTGGGATCTCAAAGAACGGTAATAAATTGTACCTATTGAAATGGTGGTATATGCTGAATCAGTCCCAATTCATAGGTCGTCATTTTAAAGTAAGTTTGAATCAAACGATGCATAACTATTCAGTTATCTACTTTCATAAACACATCACTTGCAGAATGAGTAATATTTCGGCTTGAGGAGGATTGAGCCATGATTTCGACTTCAGGTCTTTGCCCCTTTTTTTATCAATAATTTTAAAAAGGGATTACGGTAAAATTCACCAAGATATCCTTTTCTTTCTTCCACTGTCCATCTTAATTTTTAACAGGTCTAAATAAGTGATGGGATCGTAGCGTGTTGAAAAAGGTTGATAAAATATATTAACATCAAAAAGATTTATTGTAAATAGATCTATTACAAATTTAATTGCATGACTGATCTATGCTAACTGATACAATAACACTTCATAAAACCCTCTTTTTTATGTTTAGTATGTTAATAAGTAGGTCAATTTATATATTTATTTATGTTTGTCTTATGAATCTAATTGCATAGAGGAAATAGCTGTCAGCAGCTTTCCTACCTCCCGGAAAAAAACAGTTAAAGAGCTCGCACCAAGCTCGCGGTTACCTTACATTTGCCCCTGTGCAGGACTGCTCATAACATAAACTGCATTAATGGGCCTTTAATTGTTTTCTTGATCTTGAATATGTTTTGGAAATGTTAACCTTAGTAAGAATTGTTAATCATTTCTTTTGCTTGCATGGCTAATTGTACTAGTAATTTAATTGTATTTGTTCCTTAACTAAAATATAAGTAAAATTGAGTTGATTTCCTCAGTCAAAGATGAAAAAGGAAGCGGTTTACATTCTTATGTTACTTATCAAATATCAAATTTTGCTTTTTAAGGAAACCTCTGCTAAATGAAAAAAATAATGTTTATTTCAGAAATACATCCAAATAAGAAGTTCCTGCATGATCATCATTTGTAACATTTTCTTACATGACAAGCAAGTTCCCGAATTTATAACTAAGGAAACTGAAAAGGTAATTTTCTATCTATCTATCTAAAGGAAACTGAAAATGTAATTTTCTATCTATCTATCTATCTCTCTCTCTCTCTCTCTATATATATATATATTGTCACAAGACCTTTCCTATCGACAAGATGTCAGATGTCACAATGTATTGATGAAGTGGATGAATGACTGACTTCGCCAACTTTATCTTGAGATGTAATAACAAATTTGTTGTCCGATAGGAGAGTATACTTGTGTTGCCGGGGAATCTAATTTGAATTAGATGTAATTATGAACACAGACGAACTAGGAATCAAATTGAATAACTTCCTCATAGAAATAAAACACTAGAAACTTTTATTCAAATACAACTTAAGTACAGCTTATGTACAAGGTACATATTAAAAATGATAATACAATACTAAGGCTCTTTCTTCAATATTATTGTAGAACACACTAGAGACATGAACCTATCGCTTCCAAAGCAAAACTCAGACTGGCCTTTTTGCGCGTCCTATATCAGCTGACCTAACTCTTTTAAAAAGAATGTTTATTTTCAAATCAACCAATAGACTTGCGACAATCATTGTGACGTCATTGAGTTAAACTTGCGGCTCTGTTAAGGGGCTAGACCTTTTGTGTAATTCTTGAGGCTCAGTTAGGGTTTTCTAATA
>JADKLZ010069557.1:36987-52337 GCA_021533235.1 Biomphalaria straminea | reverse complement strand
ATATTATTATATATGGCACCTTGACGATAGGAAAGGTCTTGTGACATTCACGTTAGTGATGATTAATGGTCAGACTTAAAGTAGGAATGTTACAAAATTTGGAAAAGAAAACTTTTTAAAAAAAAATAAGTAATATATATATATTATTATAGCACTTGATCAGCTTCCTAATGATGTTTTTAATTATTTTTCTAGGACCAATTGTTATAAAAACTATAGTATAGATGAATTTTTTTTTCAAAACTCATTTTGTCATAACATTGAGGTCAGTAGAACATTGTGATAAAAATGAAAGAATAACCTGCATCTTTGCGCAAATTTTCCACTTATAGCCTTGGACACTTATGAAGAGAGCTTGAGACTCGACACCCAAGTCGAGCAGAGATGTGTTTACTGAGCTCCTAAAGGCAGTACAGAAAACCTACACCCAGATACCAACCCCACCCAATTGATATTGGACCATATATCATATTTTAGATCTTTCAAAGTTGTGATGCAACAGCTATCTTTTTCTTTTTTGAAAGCAAAAAATTGAATTTCAAGAAAATTTGGTTAACAGAAACACCTCCGGGTGAGTGGAAAAAGGGCTTGTTAATAAAACTACCAAAGAGTCGAGATCTATCACATTGTGAGAAATGGTGAGGCATCACTTTGTTGTCAGTACCAAGCACGATTTCCAAGCAGAATCCTACTAAACAGAATAAAGGGAGCATGCGATGAACACCTTAGGGAAGAACAGGCCGGATTCAGAAAAGGGAGAGCTTGTGCTGACCAAATAGCAACACTCAGAATAATTGTAGAACAATGTGTCGAATGGCAATCTCCTCTCTATGCAACATATGTTGACCTTGAAAAGCCTTTGATAGTATCGACAGAGAATCTATCTGGACTGTAATGAGACATTATCGGATCCCAAATAAAATAATAACCTTAATTCAAAACCTTTATGATGGTTTCACCTGCCAAGTAACAAAGTAACACATTGTGGCAAGCTATCAGAGGAATTTCCAGTTACAG
Organism: Biomphalaria straminea; assembly: GCA_021533235.1. Classification (NCBI taxonomy): domain Eukaryota; kingdom Metazoa; phylum Mollusca; class Gastropoda; family Planorbidae; genus Biomphalaria; species Biomphalaria straminea. The sequence goes on along the minus strand of JADKLZ010069557.1, from coordinate 51,320 downwards.
AGCGGAGCAGGTAATTCCAAAGGACCAAAAGCATATGTTCAGTCTTCATTGATTTAAAACAGTCACATGATAAAATATTTGTCGGCCTGGTTTTCTTTATAAAACCCATGGTGGTTGCAGTGCTGGACATATTACTCAATACTGTATCATAGAATTCCTACATGAGCCAGTGTCACATATGCCATTCTAGGTTTATTTATGTTTTTTTTTTATTTATTAAGGCCACTTAGAAAAACCTAGAATCTGGGTTCATCTCTAGACTGGAATAACCCGGGAGTTATTTATAGCTTTTCTTTGTGCTTCTAGAATTCAAATCTATTGGTTAATTTTTAAAAGACCGCCAGAGAATTGAGGAGATTAGAAGTTGCATCAGTCGATGAAAGAATTTTGTAATAGATAGTCATGTTTTCTAAGAGCTCTAGTTTTGTATAGAAAAGAAGCCTTTATGTTATTCTCATCTTGTTGATCTGTAACTTGTACTTAAGTTGTACTTACGTTTTATATTTGAATAAATGTTCCAGAGTTTTACTTTCTACAAAGAATCTTTTATTGTGAATCCTAGATCATCATTTCATTCAACTATTTTAATTCAAGATTGAATCAATCCCCGGCATAACAACACATGTTGTTACAGCCAGTATTTATGGAGAAATCTCATGGGAAATGAAACTGGAGCATGCCTCTCACATAGCTCCTTCCTGTCATGTATTCTTTTCATGGCTTTTATAAATAAAGATGCTCTTGAGGGTTATCAATGTGATCTATACATTGAAGGAAGAAAAATTACTAACTTATACTTCACATATGACATAGATGTCTAGGAGGAACGAAGAAGAACTAGCTGACTTGGTGATGTGCATAAAGTCAGACCAATAGCCAACAGAGCTTTATATGAGACCTCAGATTTGAAAGTGAAAAACTGACAAGTGTCTGAAATTTTAAATATCTTATAGTTATTTTCTCAGATGAAGTAACCAAACCTGACCTACTCACCGGAATCGCTTAGTCCACAGAGGCACTTGCAAAACTCAACATGTAAAACCAAAGGTATAGCCCTCAATACTTAAATCAGTCTGATGTAATTCCTGGTGATGGCCAAGTTCTTATATGTTTGGCAAATGGTGGACGCTGACTGCAGAACTAGAGAGGAGGACCCTAAAATGGAACTGAAATACTACATAGGTATCACATACATAGACCTCACCACAAATGAAGAGATATGAGACAGGATTAGTACAGCTGTTGTATCCCACATTGACCTCTTGACTACTGTTTAAAAAAATGTTAACTAAAACTCCTTAGCCATATCACAAGGTCTTCAGGGCTTGCAAATACCTTCCTTCATGTTTAAGTACCAGGGAAAAGAAGAGGCAGAGAAAGTGATGTAAATGCAACATAAAAGAATGGACAGAAATTCTATCCAAGGCAAAAGACAGAGAGATCCTCACCAAGTTTAGGTGTCCCTGGCTTCAGCTGTAATAACAAAACACTAAATAACTGGGTCAAGACGAACATGAACTTTATTAATCCCAATAGCATATTACACACTGGCCTTGGTTCTTCCTCAAAAAAACTAAAACACTTTCTGTCATTTATGCATACATTCCAACTGAGATATATAAGTAAAAATATATTATACATATACACATATTCATCTGTGACAGTTGGTATCAGCAAGACTGACTTAAAAGGCACATGGTTGTGTTTTTGTAATAAAAACAATATTTTTACCTGTCTTAAGGGTATGACTTATTCCCACAAAATGTTATAATAACTATTTACTGTTGAGATGTGTTTCTAACAAAACTTGAGTCATTATCAGTTTCAAGTATTGATTCAATGTGATTGTTTGGAAAGATTGTATGCAGCATCTTAGCTTAGTTTTTAAGTCTGTTTTTAATATTGTACACACATTTGAATGTATACATATAATATACAGTATTTTTTAGCTAACTCTTTCTCTCCTAATTGACAATGCCTGGGTTGATTTAACCCCCATTTAACTAAATTGATTTTGTATTTATAAACTTTTATATGCGTTGCATAAAAAGGGCATGCATTCTGTAATTCAATAACAAAAATGTTATTGAAGTTTAATCATACAAGAGTAATGAAATACAAATAAGAAAATTGAATAATACTATTGAGATGAGGAAAATAATTATGGACAGAAAGAGTTTCATTGAATGCATATTTTCTAGCAATATTAACAAATTTTCACTATATTTTTTTTTCTTTTCCAGTTTTCATGATGACTCTGTATGATGTCAGTGCTCTGGAAATAAAATCCTCATTGACTTATCCAAGTGACAATATTAAAGGGAGAAGTGCAGTTCTCAACTGTGCTTGGATTACCAGTGTTGGGGAAGAAGCTGGTGCACTAAATATCAAGAAAAATGAGACAAGATATTTTAATTGTCCTGTTAGTAATCCTAGTTCATACTCTTGTATCAAAGACTTTTCAACACTTCCAGACAGATTCACTACAACTGTAAATGGTGTAGGAAATATTTCAATGAATATTGGCAACTTGGAATGTTTAGATGAAGCAATGTATAGCTGTGAAATTATTCTGTATAAACCTCTTCAATCCCATCAAGCAGACAAAATTTTAAGGATAAAAAGTAAACTTTTTTCTTTTATTATTTTCATATGTGTACATAATAAATGATTTTAGTTAAAATAAGATTTTATTTTGGATTCTTTAATTCACATGGTTGACCACTTTACTTCTAGACCTAAGTTAAAACAACTATATTTTTATTAACTTCTAAGTCTTTAGTCATTGACATTTTTTAGATTCTAGATGTATAAAATTTTTTAAGTTATTGATAAACATGGCTAGACTCACCTAAGGACACATATATAACGTAATCATCTTTATTTTTTTGAAATAACGTCTGTATATAAGATTTAAAGTAAAGGGAAAATTTTCACTTGCTAATTTTAATAGCTAAGAATTTTTTTTATTTTTTTTTACATCAATATATGTTTACTGTGTATGTGTTTGCCTATAAAGAGATGCAAGATATAGGTCAGAGGTGACAATGTTACCACTTCCATCTTTTGTTTGCCAAGACTAGATTATATTTCTTCTAATATTCTAAAATATAACTTTTTAGCTTTAGAGGTGAACATTCAAAATTTCTTTGATTATTCACCTTCAAATGTGTATTTTTAAAATATTTTCGAACTACACAAATGGCTTTAATTTTAGGCCTATAAGTCTTTATATACATGGAAATAAGTTTCATTTCTACTTTGTATATTTTTAAATGAACAATTCTAGCCCAAAGTGTTAAGTTGTTGACTTACTTTACTTACTTAGATTAGGTCCTCCCACGCCGTTCGGCGCATTGGGCGGCAAGCTGTCTCCATAAAGATCTGTCATTGGCAATGTCTGAAGCCTCCTCCCATCTGGCGTCCACTGTTCTGAGGTCCTCCATGAAGGTATGACGCCAAGTTATACGAGGACGTCCCTGTTTGCGTTTTCCTCGTATTGGCCTCCATGTCATCGCAATTCTTGGTATGCGTAGTTCATTTTGTCGTAGAACATGTCCCGCAAACCTCATGCGGCGTTCTGTCACAGCCTCACTGAGTGTTCGACTCCCAGTTCGGCATAGGATTTCCTTGTTTGAGACCCGATCTGCGTAACTGACTCTCAGAATCCGTCTCAAGCCATTTTTGTTGAGCCACATTTAGTCTCTTCTCAATTTTGACACATGACTTCCATGTCTCACATGCATATGTTGCAGTTAGAATGACAATTGTGTTGAGAAGGTGTATTTTTGTCTCGAGTCCAATGGCTTGGCTTGTCCAAATAGGCTGCAGCCTTTGGAAAATGCTCCCTGCCTTTCCTATTTGGCACACTACATCGTGGTATGCATCCCCATCATTTGTTATGATGCTGCCAAGGTAAGTAAACTTGTCCAACTCTTCAAGCCTTGTCCGACAGGGGCACCCTTTGCCTTTTATAACACTCGCAAAATTTTTGTCTTATCCAAGTTTATGCGGAGGCCAATTTTGGGTGCCTCTCTATCTAGGCTCTCCGTCATTTCTTGTATACTTTAATTTGTAGCCCCAAGTAAAGCAAAGTCATTGGCGAAGTTTAAGTCCATCATTCGGTTTTGTTCACACCATGGAATACATAAGGCAGTCTGGTTCATTGCTTTCCTCATTATGTAGTCGATGGCTAGGGGAGAAAGGAAGGGAGATAAGATGCACCCCTGTCTCACACCTGTCTCGATGCTAAAAAAACTATGTTGTTCCTCCTTCTGTTTTAATGCAGCAACTGACTGTATAGGTGTCGTAGGATCTGGACAAATTTTTCTGGGATGCCGTATTCTCTAGCTATTTTCCAAAGTGATTCTCGGTGGACACTATCAAATGTTTTCTTAAGTCTACGAAACTGATCGCTAGCCGTTGTTGGTACTCAAGACTCTGTTCTATGATATTTCGTAGAACGAAAATCTGCTCTGCACAAGATCTGCCTCTTCGGAATCCTGCTTGTTCTTCTCTGAGCCTCTCATCTACAGACTGTTGAAGCCGTCTCAACAAAACAGTGCTGAAAACTTTGCTTGGAACAAAGAGGAGAGTAATTCCTCTCCAGTTGTTGCAATCTGCCAAGTTGCCCTTTTTTGGAAGCTTTACAATGACTCCTTTTTGCCAGTCCTCAGGGACTTTTGAAGTTCGCCAGGAGAGATTTAAGAGATCAGTCATTCTGTTAACAATGCACTGTCCTCCATGTTTTAGCATTTCTGCTGACACCATGTCTAGCCCTGGTGCTTTGTTGTTCTTTAACACTGCAAAGGCCATGGTAAGGGGTCGTTCATTAAATATGTCACGCTAAAAATGGCCTTTTTGGACCCCCCTCCCCCCCTTGTCACAAAGCGTCACAAATTCTCAGACACACACACACCCCCCCCACACCCCCACACCCCCCGTGCGTAACGTCACAAAAAAAATACAACCAAAATAAATTTTAGTAATTCAGAAAATAGTTTTATTGCCACTACTTTTCAACAATATCTTCCCAAACTGCTTCCAAATGCTCCTCAATAGTAATAATGGGAATTTGCTCGTTATTGATTGGTTGTTCTTGTGGCATAGTTAGATACTCATTAGCCATTATCTCCTTGTCAATCCACTCCACAGTCTCATGTCCTGGTACTTCTTCTATCAACGCCAAGACTTGATTTTCAGCAAGGTCATGAAGAATGATTTTTTTTTAACGAGGAGCTCTCGGCTTGCGCTGCTTGGGGTGACATTTTTTATGATTTTTCAATAGAGTGAGAGAAGCAAAATAAATATTGCAAGTTGGGCAAATTCGATCATTCAGCGATTCCTTGACTGATGGACAATTCTGATCATACGGCTGATTTTTCGAAGCAAAATGGAGACATTGGAAAAGTGTTGCAAAGTGAATTTTTTTATCATTTGATGCTTCCACTAAGATTCCTGGATTATAACTAAGTGGTGTTGGAGCCGGCAGAAAACGTTCAGGAATGACTTTGAAAAAATTGCTTCTCGGTGGTCCACAGCAAGTTAAATCATCACACTTTGAAATTTGAAGCAAATATTGACTAGAGCGAACATGATTAGCAATCCACATCTCATCTTTTCTGATAATTCCGGCAGGCTCAATTTCAGAGTTAATTTCATCAACAAATTCAGCAAGTACAGGATAGCCATCGATGACCATATCACTGAAAACTTCACTTAATGTTTCCCCTGCATGCTTAAAGTTTTCTTTCTCAAGTTCAGCGTCAATCGTCTTTCCAGAAGAATCTAAGTGAGATCCGAAAGCATTGTGAGGTAAAATTAACCCAGCTAGCTGTCGAGATAAAGGCGCCATCCGGCGCTCAACCGGATTGAAGGCTGAACGACCTGGCGCGTTGGTAGCAATGAAGAGCGCATCCATTGAAAATTCACAAAAATTATGCACTGCTATTTCTATAACTTTCTGGTATCGCGGATTCTCGTCGGGACCACCATCAACGAACAAAATTAAAACTGGCTTTGGCAATCCATTTGAGTCATGCATCATGTGTTTGAAGTCTTCCAGCTCAAATAATTTTGCAAAATCTCTTGCGTGCGAATAACCGGTGGACTGCGAATGCTTCGAAGATCGGATTGCTATGAAGGTTGGTCCTGAGTAGCTTACAGCCTCACGTGAACCGAAGTCGTTCTCTTCAACTACAAGCCCAGCGTAAACAGAAGGAATCAGCAAGTGGCGTGGAGCAATGCCAAAGTCGTGATCTGGCAACTTGTCTTTATAATTTAAGTGCATTAGTAACGGAGCTTGGACGGTTGCGCAGGCAAACCAATAGGCACTTTGGCCTTGTCGTCCTGGCTAACTACAGCGACATCAGCTGGACCCAAGAATGATGCAAGCTCGCGAAGATTATTGATAGTTGACGTACAAAATAGCGTATCCGGGTGGCTACGGTGTAGAGCCTTTGCAGCTTTCATCAAACGTACTGGAACTGTTTTAATGTGCTTCTTGCCATCCACTGTTCTAGAGTTTCTTGGAGCTAGGTGGTAGTACACTGTTGAGCGAGCAATTTCGAAACCTTCCTTTTTCAAAGCTTCAGTAAGCTCATCTAAACTTTTGACAGTTCTCAAAAGATCACATCTTCTTTTTGCATCAGCACCTCCACCATGAGTAGCGAGTTTGATGATCGTAGAAAGTAATTCTGGTTGACTTTCAGTAATTGCAGGTCTTCCTTTCTTTTCGTGAAGTCTCAGTTTATTTGCAAGTTCTGGATTGTCTTTCGTTGCTTCTTCCAAAGCCGCCTTTCTCTTATCTCTTGTTCTCTGTTGGCGAACTCGAGATTGTTCTAACGCATCAAGCTTTGCTTGAATATCACTTTTCTTCTTTTTAAGTTGTTGCAACCGCAGAACTTCATCAACTGTAGTTAGGCCGCTTTGTTCTCGAAGTAAGAGTGCAGTAAGATCTGCATTAGCTATAGCCAAAGCTTGAGATAGTTCCTGTTGTTTTGGACGTAAATATGATGTTGATGTTGATGTTGAAGTTGATGGAGCTTTACGGGATTTGAAAAAGGTGCTGCTGTGGGAGGAGATGAATGGACTGTCGATGTCGATGCTGATGGTCGAGTTGCTGGTGAGGATGACTGGAAGATCGAGCTTATAGCACGTTTTTGCTGTAGCTTTTGAAGCTCTTTGATCTTTTGTTGACAAACTTCCAGTAAATTCTGATCAGCCTTGTGTTGGTTCCACCATACGTTACATTCCTGTTGAGCTTTTGACTTGATCAATGGATACGCCATGAGCCATGTAGACAAAACTTTTCTATATAATTCTCCTTTATCCATGAAATACTGTGGAAAAAAAAATCTTAAAGTTAATTTTCAAATTTTCGAAAAAAACCTTAAAATTTGGGTTTTATATGGAAAACATTGAGATAGATTTTGTAATTAAATAAATTTTTTACATTTTTATTTCATGTTTTTTTGTGACGTCACACTTTTTCTGACCCCCCCCTCCCCCCTTGTCACAAAGCGTCACACTTTCTCAAACCCCCCCTCCCCCCCTAGAGCGTGACATATTTTACGAACGACCCCTAACTTCCTCTGCAGTTATTGGGTCTGTCTTGACCTTGAGATCATTGTCCAGAGAGGGGTCCCTGAATGTGTAAGTCTTGTCTGGCGAAGGTTGGTTTAGGGGCTCTTTAAAGTGCTAAATCCATCTTGCATCCTGCTCTTCTTTCGTTAGCAAAGTTTTGCCTTGCTTGTCTTTTATCAGTGCTCCATGTCCACTCTTTGCTATAGTGAGATCTCGGACAATACGATGGAGAGTTTTTGTGTCGTTTCTGCTTGCGCCTCTTGACCCTTCTGTTCAATCCAGTCACGTTGATCTCGCCGACAGCTTCTCTTTACTTTCAGGTCTGCTTCCCTATAAGCTTCTTCCGCTAGGCTGCGATCCTGTGTTTCATTTTTCTGATCTCGTCTAAGTTTGGCCTCTTTCCTCTCATCGATCAGTTTCCATGTTCTGTCATGTATCCACCGTTCCTTGTATTAACCTCGCCTCCTTCCAATAATTTCTTCAGGGCACTCAATAGTGATATCTCTAAAGTTGGCCCACTCTTCTTCAAGGGTCAGTATATCTGCAAGAGCCTCAAAGCGGTTCTGTAGTTTCAGTTGGAAATGTGCTGCAGTATTGCAGTCTTTAAACTTGTCTACATTAAATGGGTGGGGTCGTGTGGCTCGTTTTGGTTGGCGTTTCAGTCGGAGCTTACATTTTCCACTGACAAGGTAGTGGTCTGAGCTAATATCTGCTCCTCTGCGGGTCAGCACGTCTAATAGAGATGACCTCCATCGTTTGGAGATGCAAATGTAATCTATCTCATTGAAGGTCTCTCCATTTGGTGACCGCCATGTTTTTTTGTGAATTTGTTTGTGCTTAAAATTGAAAATTGAAAGGCTGTTGGATGCGCAGAGAGAAATCAAGCTTTCGCCGTTATCACTGATGTCTTCTGCAGAGCCATATGGTCCCATTACATATTCAAAGCCAGTTCGGTTAGGACTGATTTTGGCGTTGAAGTCTCCCATCAGTAGAATAAGGTCATGAGTGGGTGTTTCATCAAGTGTGGTTTGAAGTTGATTATAGAAATCATCTTTGATGGTCTCTTCTGCATCCTCTGTAGGGGCATATACTTGGGTGATAGTAATTTTAGTTTGGTTTGTTTGGAGTCGAGCTGTAATGATGCGGTCACTGACTGGCTTCCAAGCAATTAGTGCTGAAGCTGCTATTTTAGACATGATGATTCCTACACCACCAATGTGTTCCTTATCGTGTCCTGAGTATATTATGGTTTTGCCGTCATTAACTGTTTGCCCACTTGATGTCCACCGCATCTCGCAGATTCCAAGGATGTCCAGCCTATAGTAGTCAAACTCTCTTAGAAGTTGGGCCAGTTTGCCACATTGATTTAGGGTTCTTACGTCCCACATGCCTATACAGGTAAGCTTCTTTGCATTGAAGGGCTTGCCATGTATCGGCAATTGGACTTCCTTTTGGGTTTGGTCCAACACCGTCATCTGGGTTTGGCCGCCCTCGCCGCATGTATGATTTTCCTTATGTTTAAAGTTTGCCGTTTCTGTAGCAGTAGTGTTTTTTTACAGGGTGGGGTCACTAGCCCCATGCCAAACCCTCCTCCTTTTTCACTCCGCCATCTTTGTTGACTACAATGGCATAAATATTCCTTTGATTCTAGATCTAAATAGTTTAAAAGAAACAACAAATGTCATTTGTAAGATTTTTATCTCTAGTAGAATGGAGAAAGACAGTTGACAGATCTTGTGTGGTGCCCCAATGGTCCAACACACTAAGTGAAGGTGAAGGTATATTGACTTTCACCTTCACCTAACCCTTAGTCTGTTGAACCATGTGGGCCAGTGCAATCAACTTTCTCCACTCTTCTCTGTCCTTTGCCTTGGATAGAATTTCATTCAATGACAGGCCCAATCATTCTTTCATGTCTTCACATTGCTTTCTGTCTTCCTTTTCTTCTTCGACTTGGTACTGTACCTGTAAGGAATGTCTTGGAGAGCCCTGATAGCCTTATGATGTTGTTATTGAGTTTAAGTTTATTTATATTGTTTTTGACAGTGGTTAGCAGGTCAAATGATGTTTATATTACAAAGGCTTCAGCATACATTTTTATTCCATCAAATATGATGCAGCTTTTTTTTTTTTTTTTTTTTTTTTTTTTTTACTAGACAATAAATTTAAACTGTAGATTTTCAAACATTTATTTTATTTCACAACAAACCCAACCTCTCTATTACTTAACATAAATCATTATTGCATTGACACTTTGAGACAATTAGTTACAGGCTCAAAACCTTCTTTTGTAATATGAATGAGTTTTTACATTAAATAAAATTAAATGATGAAACAAGGAGATATCTAGTAACACATTATATTTTGATAAAGTCATACTTGGAGTATTTTATACTTGTTTAATTTCAATCTTTTGTTGTTGTTTTTTTATTCAGTTCCTCCCTCAACTCCAACATTAGCCCTTGCCCAGACTGAGGTTATAGAAAACTCAAACATCAATGTCTCATGCACTGCAACTCTGGGCTATCCAAATGTTGGACAGATTGTTTGGAAATTCTACCAGAATGGAATACAATTTACTCCATCACCTTCAGACATTGTTGTTAGCAGCTCTAATGGTAAGAAACATAGCTTAAAAATATACATATTTAAGACCATTGATATTTTAGCTGATTCTAAGTTTTTTTGTTTTTTTTTTCAATGGAATAAGATGGCCAGAGATTGATTAATTTTGTTTTATTTTTTAATAAAAAATAAGTCAATAAATGTCATTTGAGTATCTATGTTCTAATCTAGTAAATGTAAATCTATCTACATTCTAGTCTCAGGAATTTCCTCTACCATTTTATTCTTTTTTTATTTTATCCAGAAATTGAAAGCCTTCCTCTAATTACTGTTCTTCTTTTACAATGTAGCTTTTAGCATTTTTAGAAAAAAAAATTTTTAACACATTATCCTAATGAAAGCAAAATCCTTTTACACTGTACGTTTTCATTGTTCACCTAAGTTTGCAACACAGTGATCTCATCTTTGTAAAAGAAATTTGGTGTTCCAACTTTGCAAGATTGTCTTCTATGTAATGTAAATGTCACATGGCAAGATAGATTGAACAACACTTGTGATAGTAATTCATGAAGTCTCTTCAGTATATTTACCAACTTCAGAGAATGTCACCTATGTTGGCTTGATTATCTTTGCTATATGAAGAAAAGAGAATTCTAGATGTCATCTTCTATTGTGACGTTGGATAACCACAGTCAAAACTGGTTACCCCTTCACCATTTTACAAATATAAAAGTATAGGATCTGAAAGAAATAGGAATAAACAGAAGTGGTGACTATGGAAGTTATACAAGCTAGGCAGTTATGCTTTCAGCTGACACAGAAAAATGGGCAGTAAAGAAAAAAGAATTTCTTCTTTCTCGTTCTAATTTTTATGTTGGAGCGTCCAGATAACTAGACCAATATATGAGATGAACTGCGCAATGTTTCAGAATCAGGGAGCTCTCCAAATAGTTTTGTTTCTATTGGAAAGGACATGGTCAGCATTCTCTGGTGACACTCCACATGATCAGATATCACTGGTACCAATTTTGAGCTTCCATTACATGTGTTGTCTCATTCTGTTGTGATCCGTCCTGAGTTAAAATAGTAAACTTTGATCTTGTGGGTATAGCTTACAATAGGCATCATCTTTCTTGTGATTTGGATGAGAGCTCGTCCATTTCTCTTTTTTTTTTTATTTACTATTAGTTTCTTTATTTCTTCTGGATAGAGTGCCATGTTTAATTGTGACTTTGTTTTCCCACTCTTGGCAAGTGTGTCATCCTTCTCATTTCCTTCTAGTTCTATATGTGCTGGTATCCATTGCAAAAAAAAAAATTAACAGGTTTTTTGCTTATATGTTGCTTTTTTTGTGTGTTGATGGACATGCCCCAGTCTTTGGCCCCTGTTATTGAGAGCCTCTTGTTATCAAAATTTCAATGTTCCTACATGTTCTTATATAATGTGCTAATTAAGGCAAGATCATCTGCATACATGCTGCTTTTTATTTGTCTATAGGTAAATTTTTAGATCATTTATGAATATTAGGGAAAGTGTTGAGGAGAAGACTCCTTCCTGGGGGGCGCCATTTTTTTTATACCTACTGTGTGACTTCTTTGTCCTTGCATGTAAACTAAAGCTTCTCGATTATTTAGATATTCCTTTATCCAGTTGTACATTCTGTGGGATATGTGATAAGGGATTAGCTTGTGAAAAAAGAATGACTACTGGGGCATTATTTTGTTTGTGATGTATGTGCTTGAGAAAGCTTCTTTAGAACAGGCTGAGTAGCTGCAAGAGGAAATGCTGTACAACAAGAACTATGGTTGTGCTGTGACTGAATCCAAGAATGTAGTTCAATGAAATGTTTGAAATAATTAAATGTTAACCTGTTTAAAACTGTTATAATGTTCTATTATATAGTTGTCCAGCCTGGGGATGACATATGTACAGTAAGGAATCGAAGCAGTGTTCTTCTAAAAGCCAGCAGAAACAATCCGAATATCAGTTTAGCTTGTTTTGTTATCAATCAAGATTTCCCACCACCATCTGATGACTCCTGCACTAATCCAACAGCTCAGTGGTGTAGTTTGACTAACACTGTCAATATTGTTTGTAAGTATATTCAGTAGTTTGACAGTATTATAACAATTATCGTCAACATTTTTTACAAAGAATTGGTTAATAACAGGGAAATTTGGAACAAAACTTATATTTCTGTAAACTATGTTAAAAAATAATTATAAGATAATTACCTCAAAAAATGAATGCAATCTTATAAAATTTCATTTAAACTGTTTTTTTTAAACAAAAGGGCACAAGACAACTTTTTAAAAATTATATGTTTTTTCATAGTTTTTCCATCTTTTTATTTTGTAGTACATAATTCTTTTTTTTTTCTTTAATCTATCTACCCATTCCCCCAATGATTACAATCATCACTTCCTGAACAAACACTCTCTATTCCAAAGTAAAATATTCTATCAAACTCAACTTCTTTAACTGTTTAATGACCCTCTCTAGGATGAAATTTGAATTTCTATATTTGTGTGTCATTCAATATCTTACACTCATGAAAAAGAATTACTTAGGATTTGAAATTTTTTTTTTTGAAATTATAGATTTTACACAAACTATTGTCGTAATTTGTTTGGGTTATTTTCTTAATTAAATTAATTTTTGGCTCTTACTCTTATATTTAGCCAGTCATTTGAAACTGTCTTAAATGTTTCTATTTACAATGTGATGACATAATTTTAGAGATATGCCCTATTATTAAAACATTTTTTACATTTTAAGAATTTAAGATACATTCCTGTTGTTTTTTGTTGAAACAATTTAAAAACAAATGTGTTTTTCATTCATTTCTAAATTATTATCAGATCCAGTATCCAACATACAATCGACCGTAGTGCCAAGTACTGCCCTGTATGAAGGAGATGACATTTCCTTAAGATGTTCTGCTGAGGGAAATCCAATACCAACTTTTAATTGGACTAAAGTGGATGACAATAGAACACTGACAAGTGAAATGGATGGACAAGTCAGTGTGCTAAGACTAACAAATTTGAGTCTATCAACTGATGCTGGTGATTACAAGTAAGTCTTACTGCTTATATAAGCATTTAAGAGAATTTTTTTTTTTCCAGAGTATTTTTTTATGTAGAGCCATTCTACATTGTAATACTTATCCAAGATTTATTAGTCATCCCTTGACCTTGTGACTTGAAATAGGCAGTATTGAAGAAATTGTCTTCATTATAGGCTCAATAGGCATTAAAACCCCTTTTTTTAAGGATATGCTTTTTTTTGCTATGAACAAGTTACTTGATCTGTGAGAGTTTCACGGTGTAAGCAACAATTTTGGTTATATATATTTATATATAAAAAATAATCTTGTAAACACAGTTTGGTTGCATTTTTGTTTTTGCCCCACCATTCCTATCTTATCTTATAAAATACATAAAAGAAGACGATTATGTCCTACGCCTATCTCTAGGTCAATCTATTCGTGCATGTTAATCAGTGACTTACACTGTGCCAAGTCATTGGTTTTCCTGGCTCACTCAATATCACAGTGTTACTTTGTGATTCATCAAGATGTCTGCATTTACAAGTGCAAGAGAAGAAAGGCAAAACTAAATAACAGCTTGTAATTGATTTGAAAAACACTGTTACTGAATGACTGAATTCTGTGTATTATAAGAAAAATAAGAGTATTATTTTTATACAATGACTCAGGGCAAGGACTGCAAAAGTTTTTAAAGCAGCTATTCCAACACTCACAATATATATTGTTGTAGCAAATCATAGGTAGGCAACTCAACAAGGAAAAAAGAGAGATGAATGATTCTTATTAAAGGTGATAGGAGTAGTATCAGTCTTGGTTATTAGGTCCACCAGCTCCTGCCCTTGTGTGCAGCTATCACCACCTCTGTATTCAGAATGTTTTCAAGATAGTTGCCATAACAAACCCATAGGATTATCTTCCAGTTGCTGGAATAACATTTAAACCATCCACTACTGATGCTCCCATCATTACTCAAGTTCTATCCCAAGACATCATATTCTTCTTACCACATAGTCAGAAATCCAGTCTATCATTTTCTCCTGCCAATGAGACCATCTTCAGTGATCAAATAGTGTGATGTTGAACACTGTCACAGCCCAGTTTTAGAACCCCTGTGACATGGAGTGACATACAG
>JADKLZ010069557.1:0-31987 GCA_021533235.1 Biomphalaria straminea | reverse complement strand
AGAGGTCTCTCATCACACAGCCTGTCACAGTAATATCAGACGTGACAAACACCATAGGCACCTATGTAAGGCAGGGTGTACTAGTTACAACATCTACATTAATGCGCACTTGAAAATGAAAAAAAACAATTTAGGATATGTGTGGCTGAAAAAAATAAACCACTTGTCTACCTATCATAGAAGAGCAAATTTGAATTCTGAGTTTTGTTTACCGAGTGCAACATGCACACCTTCTTTGTTTCTTTGTCCTTTCCCCAGAGTTCCACAAAAGAGATTAGAACCTAGCCCACTGAACAAAGGTAGAACATGAAATATGGGCTATACAAAAGTAATTTTAAAAACTGTTTCTTTTCTTGTTTTAGCTGCACAGCTTCCAATGTAGTGAAAGGTGTGACCTACACAACATCAAGAACTATTACACTCATTATAAGTAAGTAGTGCAAGAGTCAAAATAAAATATGAACTGAATCTATTATTGTCTTAACTTCACTATAATAGAAACTACTGGTTTATAAAAAAAAATTAGCTATATAGATTTTAAGTTTCTTTAGATAAATGATTTGGATGGTATTGACGTGATATAATGAGGTCATGAAAGTATATGTTTTACAAATGTTATGTTATCTATCTATCTATCTAATAAATGATAAAACATAAAAATAATTTATATATTAGTGAAATACGTATGAGCACTAATATGATTTAACTTCAATAACTTTTTTGTTTGTTATCATTAAATGTTTTGTTTTGGTATAGAATTAAATAGGATTGCAAGCCTTTATATATATATATATATTTATATATATAAATTATTTTTATGTTTTATCATTTATTAGATAGATAGCTAGATAGATAACATAACATTTGTAAAACATATACTTTCATGACCTCATTATATCACGTCAATACCATCCAAATCATTTATCTAAAGAAACTTGCACCTTTTTAGCCTCCGCTATTTAAAAACATAGTTTTTGGGTAAAAAATATTGAAGTCTGTTGCACATTTGAGGCACCACGCTAGATTTGTTAACAATCTTTCTCCATTCCTAACTGTCCTTTGCAGTGGATAGAAACTCTTTCACTGACAGGCTTGTCCATTCTTTTATGTTTTCTTCCCATCACTTTCTCTTCCTCTTCTTTTATTTTTCCTGGTACTGTTCCCAGAAGAAAGATCTTTGTGAGCCCTGAAAACCTCGTAATAATGATTTTAATTTTTAGTTTTCATATTTTTACAACAGTTAGCAGGTCATTGTGGGATCCAATTGCTGCTGTAACCCTGTCTCTAATCTCCTTGTTTTTTTATGCGGTCTTTAAATGTGATGCCTAGGATCCTTCTGTAGCATCTCAATTCCATTGCTAGGATCCTCCTCTCTAGCTCTGCAGTCAGCGTCCAAGACTGACAAGCATATAAAAATATGGCCATGACCAGGGAGCGCATCAGTCTGATTTTAATGTTGAAGGCTATGCCTTTGTCTTTCCATGTTTCCACTGCTGTAGCCTAGAGTTGTATTTATAATTAAGTCTATAAATAATTCAAAATTCTGTACTGTAAAGCCAGTGTTATGACATTTGTATGTCTCTGTCTACATTTACAGATTCCATACATACATATCTATCTAAATTATTGTTACAGATAAGGCCACCACACCACCCCCTACAACAACAACAACACGAAGAACTACCACAACAACTGTGACAATTCCACCGACTGGAAACGACTCAACTGGAGCTAGTACTGAAGGAGACACAGATTCTAGTAACACAAGTGGGTTATTTTTTAATCATCTTATAATCTATCTGTTCAAGCTAAAAACATCCATAGGCACAAAACACATAAAATAGTTAGAACCAACTCATACTCTCTTTTTGTTAATCTTAACCATATTGTTTTATTTTACTGTTACCTTACTAGCATGTGGTCTTTTGTTGTATAGTTTTTTGTGAGAGGCAGGATTTTTTTTACCCAATAGCTCCTATTTTCGGTTGAGAAAAACCATTCTCAGGCCCTAAGCAAAGAGGGATAATTCTGTATTTAAAAAAATCCTAAAAAAAATATTTGTTTTGAAAAAAATAATCAAATTTAAGATCTGATGCATATAAAAAAAATAAACAACTTTAAAAAATAAAATGATATGTCTGGTTTCAAATAATATAGACATTTAATACCATTAGAATATATTTTAAAAAAAGCTTCAAAAATAAAATTTTCCCATTTGCGGCTTATGCACTGAGGCTATGGGCCTGTTTGTTTGAGAAATTATTTAAACAATAAAAATCTTCCCAATTTTATTAAAAATGGAATCAGTAATCTCCAAAATCATATGTGCAATGAGACTAGAAGAAATCTTTTTTTAAAAGTGTAAATCAAGTATATTGAATATTGGATTTTAGAAACGTTCTACAATGATTTAGGACAAAATGGGAAGACTTTTCCAACTGCAGAAGCAGCTAAAGAATTGAAATAAACAAAAGCACTTAAAGTGCTCTGGACTGGATGTATGAAGATTTTTCAACATAAAATTTAGGCTTACTCCTCTGTGAAATTTGATCATATTAATAAGTTACACTATTTGACACTCTTTATTCTTAGCAGAGTTTGGAAATTTTGAATACTAAATACAATTATGTTTTGAAATATACATTATAATGAATTATTTTGTTTGATGTTGAATAAGGAAAATAACTCCTTGTTATAGAGATTTAGTTGCAGAGTTCCTCCACTTAGTAAAGGTTTTTTTTAGGAACTAATTAAAAGCCTAACAGAATGAGGTGACGTGATATAAAATAAAACTTAAGTAAACTGTGCAAGATATACTTTTGTATTGATTTCTATCTTATGTAATTAATGTTGAAAAGGACCTATATTCTGTCTGTTTAATTAGCATGAATAAGCAGATCAGACATTATTATTCTATAATTGTTATGATACATTAAAGTTGCATACATCAATGTGTTTATGCTGTTTTAGGGATATTTAGTTTATGGATACATTAATAAGAAAAAGGTTCTAAATTAAAAGGTGAGAGATAACAGGCCCCCCAGTTAAGTAACGTTATTACAATGTTCCTAAACTGTTTGTTCCTTTTGGTTGAAATGTTGAAAGGTATTATTTTTTTTAAAGAAACCACCCTCATGTGTTCGGCACGTTACAAAATCAAATGTAGCGTTGTCAGCCTTTTATTTTTACCTCTACTTCATAACATTGTAAACAATGACTTTCATGAGAAATTGTGTGTGTCCCCATTCAGATAATATCATCATTGGCGTAGTTGTTGGTGTTGGTGGTGCCCTGATAATTGCCATAATTATCATCATCATTGTGTGTTACAGAAGGAAGAAAAATGTACCAAAATCCATTGCTGATGGTATGTAATAAATAGTAATCGTATCATTTGAAAATCAATATTTAAAAAAAAATATATTTTCTGATTTTTTTATATTTTTTTTTTCTTTGGCAAAAAAAAGACCGAATCATTAAAGCCTTTAAAAAAGTTTACAATTATTTATTTATTTAAAAAATTTTTTTTGTTTTTTTTTTTGTTAAAATTAATTAATTGTTATTAATTACTTGCAATCTTTATGTATAAACCTTAAACAAGCTCTAAATCATGACCCAATGCTTCTTACAGTATTTGGAATTATTTATATTCAATTTGATTTCTTGATTTCTCATTTCAGTGCCCTCTGAAAAGACCTTCAAGTAAGTATCCATTTTAAACTTATTCCATCCATCATACCTGCCTACCGTTACGCAAAATGCGTATTCGTTACGCAAAATCGCCCAAAAATGACCGCGAGTACGCAAATACGAATTCAACCCGTCGCGTTACGCATTTCGTCCCTTTTTTTTCCTCTCTAAACTGTCTTACGAGCGGCCACGGAGATCACGCTAAGCGTCAACATTGACCTAGAGGTCACGCGCTAAGCCGTCCTGTGGGGGAAAAAAACAACAGAAAAGGTGGGGTGGACACATTGAGCCCAGATCTAGATCTACGTTGATTGGAATCAAGCAATTAAATCTAGTCTACAAATGAAGAACGCGGGAGTGGTGGGAGAAGGGAATTGGTACCACGCAAGAGCGATTGCGAGAGGCTGTTAGGTATCATTCAGTCACCAACGTGACTTTATTTTCATTAGAAATTAATTAATTTTGAGCTTAAAAAAAGTCGAATGCAAAAAAAAAAAAATAGAAAATTCCCGTATTAATTTTAATCAAAAATATCGAAGCGCTATTGATTCCAAACATCGTATTTTAGCTAGATCTAGAATATGGATCTAGATCTAGATGTATATAGACCTCTAGATCTAAGAATCTAGATTTAGTCTAATTTAGATCTAGATCTATATCATATAACAGGCTAGATCTAGAATAATCTAGATCTACTTATAGATTATACAGTAGATATATTCCTAGCTAAGTGATAAAGAAGATATCTCTACCAGATGGGAGAAATTAAGAGAAGTAATCTACAGTTCGGCAATCACCGCCTTCGGGCCTCAAAAACACAAAAATGTAGACTGGTTTGAGGCGAATATAGCACTTATGGAACCTTGCATCGAGAAAAAGCGATCTGCACACCTCGCTCACAAGACTAAGCCTAGTCCAAAATCTCTGCAGGCCTTCAAAAGCGCTAATAAAGAGGCGAAACAAATGGCTAGACAATGTGCAAATAACTTTTGGAGGGATACCTGTAACAAAATCCAAGAAAGTCTCTACTCAGGAAATAGTAAAGCTCTGTTTGATGGCATTAAAGCGGCTCTGGGTCCAAGCATGTCAAAGCCTGCCCCCCTTCTATCCAAATCTGGAGAAAAGATTACAGATCAAACCAAGCAGCTAGAACGATGGACAGAACACTACCTCGATGTCTATGCCACACAGAATACAGTAGACGATGTCGCCCTGTCTTCTCTACCAGATCTTCTAGTATTGGAATGCCTAGATGAGCTTCCAAGCCTTAGTGACCTCAAAAAAGCAATTAACTGCATGAAAAATAGAAAATCTCCAGGAAGTGATGGTATCCCAGTGGAAGTAGTTAAAGCCAACGAATCACTCCTGCTCCCCGAACTCTATACTCTCCTCTGCCGCTGTTGGGAAACAGGTCATGTCCCTCAGGACATGCGTGACGCTACTATTGTCACAATATACAAGAACAAGGGAGATAGGAGTGACTGCAACAACTATAGGGGTATCTCTCTCCTCAGTATAGTGGGCAAGATCTTTGCTAGAGTGGCACTATCTAGGCTGCAAGTGATAGCCTCTAGAGTCTACCCCGAGTCTCAGTGTGGATTCAGGAGTGGTAGATCCACTATAGACATGATATCTTCTCTACGACTACTGCAGGAGAAATTCAGAGAGAGAGACAGACCCCTTTACATTGTTTTTGTTGATTTGACTAAAGCCTTTGATATGGTCAGCAGAAGTGGCCTTTTCAAACTTCTAAGGAAAATAGGTTGCCCTCCCAAACTACTGAGGTTCATTGAGTGCTTCCATGAGGAAACTAAATGCACTGTCAAATTTAATGGAGCCCAATCAGCACCTTTTGAGGTTTGCAGTGGTGTCAAGCAGGGATGTGTGCTCGCACCCACTTTGTTTGGCATATTCTTCTCCTGTCTACTGCATTACGCATACAACGACATAAACGATGGTGTGTTTCTCCATACAAGATCCTCTGGAAAACTATTCAATGTTTCAAGGCTGCGGGCTAAAACCAAGGTCAGGAGGTTGCTCGTCAGGGAACTCCTGTATGCTGATGATGCAGCTATTGTGGCTGATTCTGATACCCAGCTACAGTCCCTAGTTGACAAACTATCTGCTGCTTGCCAGAAGTTCGGCTTAAACATCAGTCAGAGCAAGACTAAGATACTTGTACAAAACACAAATGCTGCGCCTCAAATAAGCATTAATGGCCAACCACTAGAGATAGTAGACCACTTTTGTTACCTTGGCTCCATCATATCCAACAACACTCTACTGGATAATGACATTAACAACAGGATAGCCAAGGCAATGGCCATCATGTCACGGTTGCAGAAAAGAGTCTGGGACAACATATTGCTGACTAACAGCACTAAAGCTCTAGTCTACCGGACCTGTGTATTGAGCACCTTGCTATACGGAAGCGAAACGTGGTCAACCTACTCTTGGCAGGAAAAAAAGCTGAATGTCTTCCACCTCCGATGCCTAAGGCGGATCTTTAAAATAAGGTGGCAAGATAAGATAACCAATGAGGAAGTGCTACGAAGAGCAGGTTGCCAGGACATCCGCTCTGTTATAAGCAGCAGACGCCTTGGCTGGCTTGGCCACGTTCGTAGAATGCCAGTAGGTCGCCTCCCACAGGATATTCTGTATGGCGATCTAATAGAAGGCACAAGAGCTGCTGGTCGCCCACTCTTGCGTTATACAGATGTATGCAAACGGGACATGAAGCTCTTTAAGATCGACACCAGCAACTGGGAAGAGGTGGCACTGGATAGATCCACATGGAGAGAGAGCATAAAGGAGGGGTCTTTGATTGCAGATACCATACACAACAGAAGCAGAAAGAAGGGTGATAGTGCAACGGCGCCTGGTGACTACATATGCCCAACCTGCGATCGCAGCTGTGTATCAAGGATCGGCCTCTTCAGTCACTCAAGAGCTTGCAAGGGGAAAAGATCGTCTCTCGAGACGTAAAATGCCACAGAAATATTCCTAGCTACCGTCTAACTTCAAGCCTATTATTATTAAAGATACATCTAGATTGAAATTCTCTAGTTATCTAGAAAATCTAGTTCTAGTAGTCTACATTCTAAATCTTGGTCTACGTTAGTCCTATTGTAGCCAATCCACGACCACGGTAACACTCACTACTCACTTAGACTTAGAATGAAATTTTAGAGTCTAGATCTGATCTAGATCTAGCTTATTGATTTTATTTTAGATTTAGGTTAAAGATTAAAAAGTGCAGTGCAATGACTAGGTCTAGAGTCTAGATCTCTATTACTAGATCTAGATCTATTTCTAGAGTCTAAGTCTATAGGCATGGCATAGGCCTACTGTTAGAAATTTATTAATATAAATTAATGTAGTAATAGGAGTATTAGTTAGATCTAGATATGATTATATCTAACTATAATCTGATCTAACAGTTAGGTAGATAGTAGATCTAGTTGGTAGAGAGACAAAAATATAGTCACTCTAGATTAATCTAGATCTAAACTATATTACTATATTTATTTAGGCTAGAAATTTTAGTTTCTAAATTTACTAGTTATTCTCACATTATCATGATTATGATAATTAAATTATCTATCTATCCATAGGTCTATATTTTATATTAATACATATATAATATATATGTGTATATATATTTGTGTATTTATATAAATATATAATTTTAATATAATTTCGGTTTATACGGTTAAAAAAAAGTTGTTCGCGTGTGTGTTACACATTGAGGTCCCAAAATACACATTTTGACCCTCAGGAATACACATTTGGACTTTTTTAGGTAGGCAGGTATGCATCCATCCATTCTTTTTGCGCTACAGCCCATGGAGATCTCTGGCTGCTTCAACACATCCCTCCATTCAGATCTCTCCTTGGCTTTCTGTTATGTCCTTTTGCTGGCCTAGATCATTTTCCATTGAGATATGTCAGGGTTTTCTTGTGTGTAGAAGCTTTCATTACAGTATTTTTTTATTTGCCCTGCACACAACCATCTGGGGGGTGGATCCCTCCACTTCCTGCAAGACTGCAGGTTTGAGTTTTGTCCATTCCAGGTATTTTTATTCCACGTTACCCACCATATCTGGAAGGCATTCCCCTATCCGCCACCTGGGGAGGCGCTCCAAGTGGAGATAAAAAACTCCACAGGTGGTTAAACTTATTAACTAAGATAATAATTTAAGTATCACCAATTCATTTATTTGTTAATGATATTCATCATATTGTTTAGAATTCTTTTCTATTTTCATACCTTGTATCCTTATTTTCTTAGGTTTACAATTTTTAATAGTAAGAATAAAAAATACACCTACATTAAAAAAAATTGACACATCATTTTGTTTCTATTATTGTGCTCTTGAATTTGTTTGTTTTGTTTCTTTTAATTTTTGTGTTAAATGTTCATTCAATAAAAACACAAGGTTTAGATTTATGTTTCTTTGTGATTCCTCCAGTAACAACACCACCTACAATATCAACTTGGCCAATGCCAGCATGAAGAGTCCACAGCCTGACCTTGTGGCTGGTGAGAAGAAGATGAACAGTTCTAGTCTCAACAGTGTAAGTAAAGTGGAATTAATTTTAAGGGCTCGCAGTAAACATGCCAAATTGGATTTTTGTGTTGAAATAATTTTTCTTAACATGCTTACAAAGATACACTACCACATAAAAATAATAGTGGCTTTTCCCCTTTTGAGGCTGATAAAAAATTTATATTTTTAATTACCAACCTTTATTTAACTAATGATGAGAACTTTTTGCTTTATCACTTATTTATTATTAACTTGAAGGTCTAATTAAAATGGTTATAAAATATTTAAAGAAAAATAAATTATGACTTTTTTGGAGGCATGGTGACTAGTAGTTAAGCGCTTGGCTGAAGGTTCCAGGTTCGAATCCTGATGAAGATTAGGATTTTTATTTCAGGATCTTTAGGGTTAGAAAAACTTTACTTTTTGGAACATATTTTACTTTTGTTTCATGTTGATTATAATGCCTCCTGTTAGAAACCGTTTTGAAATTTAATATTTTTTAGTTATCCATAAATAAATAAAACACTTGTTATCATTTCAAGTGAGAAAAAAAATGCATGGTTAAAGTAATTATTCATAAAAAAAAATTACAACACCTAATCTATGCTTATTTTTAAAATTACTTTTACTTAGCCTTATTACAAGATTGTATGTCTTCTATTTGCAGTCCTTCGACCTAAAGAATGATGGGCTAGGTTATGCTGACCTGACCTATGATAACAGACCCAGGAGCAGGAAGCCAATGGCCATCACTGACAATGGATCCATTTATTCCTCTGAGATTCAGATGCCAGAAGTGTAGTTGCTGCTTAATTTCTTGATTAATGACTGTTGTGTATTTCTTGGTTGTGGATTGTGAAAGATGAAAATATGAAGAGAACACTACCTGCTATTTCAATAGCTAACTATAACAGATCATTGTGAAAATGTTTTTTTTAAAGTTGTAAGTAGAATATAGTTTTAAGTTATTGTAGCATGTAATTTTAGTTGAATTAGTTTGTTTTTATTTGTACAGAAGCAATTTACTTTCATTAGAATTCAAGATTTGTAAAGAATGAAAAAATATTTTAAAGCTTTTTATTGTTTTCTTCAAGGTATGGGGTTTCAACATTAAAAATTAATAGATGGTTTGTTATAGATGTAATTTTCTTGTATATATTATTTGCAATTAATCCATTACCAAAGTATTTGTGAGAAACTGGGTTTGTTGTGTTTCAATTGAAAGTAAATAGAATTAACATGCAATACACCCAGTATGTATAGAGTTTCATATTATTTGTTATGTAATATAATTTTACACAATTTTACATTTATTAATGTATAACAGATACTGATTATTGTTATTTGACAAAAGCACAACATTTTTAGAAAAATACATCTGTGTGGCTTAAACATACAGTAACTATCTCAAAGCAGATTAAAAACTAGCAAATAGTCCCATTTTGAAAATGCCTTCCATTGCTACAAAATCAAAGTAATGATCTGGCATGCATATCTGGTTTTATTTCTTTTTGTCAAAGTTATGATTAAGTATTCTCATCTTGTGGAGCAATTGACCAGTTTAGTTCAAAGTCTGATCTGAAACATTACAGACATCAAATGGCCATTGTGGAAGACAGTTTTCCTTAATTGAAATAAAAACCAGATTCAGTTGTCTGCATCCATTTCACAAGTTCATAACTAGATGAAGGCTAGAGTGTTGTGTCAAATTTATTTTCTTACTAATTTGTTGTATCTCAGAAGTGTTGTGAAATAAAACTGAATCCTTCCTTGATTAGTTGGCTTTGGCCAGGAACAGCTTACTGTCATTTTCTTTAGCTAGAGGATGAGGGTTGAAATCATAATGGAACTAATGAATCAAGGCTATTCTACTAGCAATCAGTTTTATGTATCTAGTAAGTCTTGCAATGATGGATACTACAAGAGCTCTTCAAGTCACATTGTTAGTGTCCTTCAGTGAGACACCATCACCTTTATATTGTTCATTAGTTCTCAACCATTTAACCGACCAAAGAGTTGAATGGAAAGGACAAATTAACTTTTGAATGCTTTGTGGTTGTGTTGTTACTGTTTAATCAAGGAATGTAGACAAAGGTGTCTCACTTTGATGTGAAGAGATTTTTTATGTTAAATATAGATACATGTGGCAAACTTAATAGTAACTTTTTCCCCCCTCGTGTGTACATAGTCTTCAATATTTTTGTTCATGACCTTAATATGATTGTCACATTATTTTTCTCCCTGGATCTGGTATTGAAAAGGTATTTTGAAATGCATGAATGTAACTGTTTAAATTTTTTGTGCAAGCAGTTTCATACTATATCAAAATAATAGCTATTTAAGTTTATGTATACTTACTTTTTCCTATTAATGTAAACGTGTCACTCTTGGAAACAAATTATTTTCAATTTTAATGCAAAGGTTGTGTTTGATTTTGTTAACTTTCTGGAGATAGGCTTTTTATTCTCAATTTATTAATTTATTGTACAAATTGTATCTACCTTTCAATGTATAGCTGAAAGTTACTTTTTAAATCAGACAAAAATGTACATTTTGTATTGTAACTTTTAAACTATATTGATAACATATCTCATTATTTGTCTATAGTTACATACTGTCAGAAAACTAACTCTAACCTGAAAAATATTCTTGACATATTAGAATTTTTATAATAATTTGAATTGTAGTTGTAGAATTATGTTAAAAACAACAGTTGAAAATTAAGTTTCCAATTTTATTTTAACTTTTTTTTGGGTCACATTATTTTCAGTGATTCAATTGTTCCCTAATATTCTTAATGTACCACTGTTAGTTCAATATAAAACTGTAAAAAAAAGTAATTCATTTTTTTCCACCATCATCTGTGCCCTTCTTCCCTCTGATTGCTAGTCTCCTTATTTAAATGTGTTTAAGATGCAATTTAAAAGTTATTTACAGATACCATATCTTTTTATTGTTATGTACTATAATAATATACATCTAATGCATTACAATGGAATTGCAGTGTACAGTCTGTTCTTGTGATTTACAAATGTTGCTTTGCTGTATACACAACAATAAACTGATCTTGCTATTCAGTTCAATTTAAAAAAAAAAAGCCCAAATATGTTTAAACTAAAATGTTTTTACAAGTACATAATATCATCTTTACATTTTATGTTTGGTGACGTTGCATTCTGATCTGTTTACAGCCCTAATACAAAATGAAAGATTTTTTGTTTAGTTTTTAATATTATGTTATGTAAAATGAAAAGAAATTGTAAATCATTCGATTGAAAACTGAATCATCAATCTACTTGGATATATGTATAATTGTTACATTTCTAAAATAGTAAGTAAATATTAAATTTAAAAAAATTTATTGTGTAAGATCTCACATTTTAGAGAATATATTTTTAGTCTAGCGCATTGATTGAATGCATTAAGCTCTTCACATAATGAGATTGTTTCACCACACTTATCATTTTTATTTCGACAATCTTTAACATATTTCACATATCTACATCAGACCAAATCAATAAAACTATCAACTGGTTGACATGGAAAGCTATTGATTTCATTCATTTAGAAAATCTAGGCAATGTTGTTGCTCTAAACAATCTCCAACCCAGTTCTATCAAGTTGTGTTATGTCACCATGTGTGTTAGTGTCTCAGCCAGATGGGCATATAGTGTGCTCCATTTTCTGTACAGTTTTCTTTTTCATATCAAAGTTAAACATTGAAAGTTTATCTATGTAAATAGTGTACATACATTTATCAGATTATCATTTTTTATTATCCCCTATCTAATTCACCTACTCCTCTCTTTATCCCTCTATAGTCCTCAATTATACTTATAGGAGTACATGAATAAAACTTCACCCAACAGTTGTGTACTAGACTTTCAGTTTTCTTTAACAGCTCTCAAGGGTTTTGGTTGTAAAATCTCAATTTTCCTTACTATATTAATTTTCATTACATTTTGAAAAGAAAAACTTTCAAGTCATCTTTTTTTATTTCATCTTGAATCATTTTTGGTTTCTATTTACGTGCATAAAATAAATATATTAAGTATCTGCTGTGTTGTAGAGACTAAGCTAGCTAAGTCTTAGTTATTAGGTTGATAACTAGATTTAGTTTTAGCCAGTTGAAAGTGTGTTTGAGTTTCCCTGGACTAGTAGTATAGTAGCTGTTTATTGTGATCATGTTTTGTATAGATTGTCAACTTATTACAATCTAGCTTCATCTTATGTTTTATTTCCATGGGGAGTACTATCTCCTACGTAGCAAAGTTATTTAAGTGAACTTTTTTTTTTCCTAATTAAAAGATGAAATTTGTTTAACTTGAAGCTAGCTCATTAAATTAACTGTACAGTTTGGGTTTCACTTTCACTGCTTATATCATTTTAGAATCCTTGATATTTACATAAGCACCTTAACTCTTTCTCTCCTAATTGATGATAGCAATGTTGATTTTACTCCATTAAAGTAAATTGATTTTGGATTTATAAGTTTTTGTGTTTTGTAAAAGAAATGCATGCATACCCTATAATTTGATACCAAATATAACATTCTCTAATAAGTTGTTGAATAGTGAAATACAAATGAGCAAAATGAATAATTCATTCAGAACGAGAGGAAAATTATTATAGAGAGTTAACACTCAAATTTATTTTTTTTGTAATTTGTGAAAGCAAATTCTTTTTTTCTCTCTATTGCTAGAAGTGTTGTACACTTTTTGTTAGCACTGCAGGCCTTTTGTGTTGCCTGAGGCTTACATTGTTCACTGATATCTGTTTGAAATGTTTACCAACTTGTGTGAAATCATTAACATTACCATTGTTCACAATGACAGCTACATTCCCTGTTAGTTGATATGACTTCACTCTGGGATAGTATTTGTTGTAGCCTCAAGGCATGATGATTCAATAAATCTTCACAAAATAAATTCCTTTTTTAGAAAGTTTACATTTATATTGAAATGGATCTTGCTACGGATACTTCTTCTCTACATTCATATAGCCCTAATCTGTTATATAACAATAACTTATTATCTATAACAAAAATTCTTGCCCATATTTAATATTGAAAATGAATGATATAAAAATAAATTATAAAATTGTTTCTTTTCTTTCTTTCAAAGTAAGTCGTACTCAAAATGTATACTTTGAAAATATCAGATACCATGTTACAGGATTAAAGGAGTTATTCCCCTTGTTTTTTGTTTGTTTTTTTTTTGCCTTATCTGAAAATACATATAATAAACATTCCCATAGATATCTGCCTTTGCCAATTTGGGCCTGACTAGTTTCCATCTGCTGACAAGAAAGGGACAATATTTTACACCTGATGTAATTTTTCTAAATATATTTTTTCATGTAAATAATTTATTATTCAGATCAGGCTTGCATGCATTATTTTTTTTTTATATTATTCTTCAATGTGAAATGTGTTATTTTGTTTTCAAATGTCAACTATACAAGTGCTTTTAACAGAATTACTTGCTCTAAATTTTAAATGCTGTCCATTTGATAAAGTTTTTTAATGAACTAATCCATTCATTTAGAGGTTCTTATCAGATACACACACACACAAAATCGTAGTCACATTCTTAATTTTCTGTTTCCACTCTTTTTTTCTTTGTTATGTTTTAACAATAGTGCATTACTAATGTACTAGCTTAGCTACTATTTGATTAGTTCCTCCAAAAACGTGATATACATCAATGAAGTTTATTATTTCAAATAGGAATAATTTATTTCTGACCACTTCAGGGAATGGTAGTTTTTAAGCCAGTGGTGTCTGCCTTTTTAATTTATTATTTGTATTTAAAATGACCCTCTTTTTTTATACAATGTCTTCAAATATTAGTTTTTGTGGGAAAAGAATGTGGATAGAATAAGAGTTTACTGTTTCTATATGTTCTTGTATTTTGATGTTCATGCCTTATTCTTGATATTGTAAGTTGTGAAAAGGGTGGGGGGTTGAATTAGAACTGAATAGTTTCCTTGCTTTAATAGTCAGCTTGTACATTATCATTCACTTTTTTTTTAGTGTACACTCTGTATGTGTTTAATTTTATATTATTACAAAAACTGCCATTACTAATACATGCTCTACAGTATAATATACAGATTGTAGTCCTTCTACCAAATAAGATTTTTTTCCCTTGAGTCCGTTATCTGTTGATCAGAACATATATTGTACTAACACTAGAACAGAAGTATTGCATTATCTCGGTGATTGTTGTAATTTTGTACGGCTCGTCAGTGTTGGGCGGCTCGTCAGTGTTTGGCGTAGATGGTTTCACCTTCTAGGCCTACATCAGATATGTATTTACTTTTTAACTTTGTGAGGGTTGTTATACATCTAAATATCTAGCAGCTACAATGAGAACATATCTAATAACATTTTATGCCATTTTATATAAATAATTAGAATTTTGTAAACATTTATAGTGCTAACATGTGCAGTTTCCAGTACAGATTGTCCATTATGAAACAAAAATATCTTTTTTTTTTTTTCTTTAGGTTACAAATTGAAACTATAATTATAATAAATTTTGTGTTATACTGGTGTGTATGTAATAACCACTGGTATAGAAACATGTTGCTATATCATTCCTTTACCCATTCAGTGTTGTGCAGAGTTATTTCCCCGTTTTTACAACCCTTCCCTCCCCTGAATTTTTAGACCCCTTGTATTTGTACATAGATGAAACAGTTATATCAAAACTTTTTTTTTTTTGTTTCATATCTTAATAAAATATATATAAGTATAAACAAAATGGATCAGTGTTCAGTTTATTATTTACAGAGTTGACTTTAAAGGTAACAAATATGTTGGTTTTATTTTTGGATAATATATCCTGATCCTGCTTGTTGTTGTTTTTAAACAATATCTCATTAAGTAGTTGGGGTTTTTTTTAATTATTTTTTTTTTTTATTTTGATAAGGGACTCAAGCCTATTCATTATTCTCTTCAGGTTTCATTATGTCATCAGGTTTCAATGGATTCTCATGATCACCGCCAGGGCTTCTCTCGCTGATCTTAGCATCTTGACGAACGTCTGTAGGGTCCAAGTCTCGCCGGTAGCTTTCATCATGTAAACGTCCCACAGCAACAGGCTTGGAGACAGACTCAGCGTTCTCTTGATCTGTCTTGCTGTTTGAGTTGCTCATGTCAGGTACATCTGAGGCACATGTTTCGGTTGAACTATGGGCAGCTTCACCTTTCTCTTTCGGCTCCATAGGTCTGTACTCCTTGCTTTCAGATTCACAGACATCACCAACTTCATCAGCATTACCGTTGTTATTGCCTATTTCTTCACAGCTTTGGATGAGTGGTACTTCAATGTCCAAAGATGGTGTAGCTCCTTCATCTTTTGAGTATCCTTGTTCGTACAGGATTCCATCCACAACGTCCATCGTTTTCACCACGGGGTTCGTCACTTCCTTCACCGAGGCACACTTGCTTTCAAGCTTGGTACAGGTCACTTCGTTGGACTTCTTCCATATCGTACTCATAGCTAGAAGATCTTCAGTCCATGTATCTAGCTGTTGTTTTAAGAGCTCTCCTAAAGTTGGTTCAATTTCAAACAGATAGGTGTCAGGATCTTCCCCTTCTTCAACTATGACTTCTCGGAGGCGTGCTTGTAAGGTTTCTTTATTTCCGCTCATCTTCAGATCTCGATCATCAAGCTCTTCCCTCAGATCTCTCAATTCAAGTTCGTGCAGCAGTTTCAGACGAGCCATAGTAGATCCAATCCAATCCGATCCGATCCTATCCCACTTCTGACACCAGTGTTACGAATCTCACTATCCAGGCTTTCTGCAAACTGCACCATACACCACCAACTGAAAGAACTTGACAACTCCGGGCTCCAAAATAACGTAAAAGCTTAATGTCAATAAAGAACAGCCAATATAGTACAATTGGCAACACGTATCACAGACTGTACAATTATCTCTCCGATATCACCGTATCGCCGCATCAACTCTTGCACTGGTCTCTCCGTCTCGTTCCGGGCTTGCACTGGGTTCAACAGTTCAGGACTGACTACACACGCTTGGGCTCGATGTGCCGGACTCGATCATAGATCAAGATCAAGACGCCAGCCGTCTCAACTGTACTTGAAAGTACTCCGCACTGAACCGTCGTAATGCTCCGTACAGGACCTCACCGCTTAACTGTGCTGTAGTCGACCGTGCGCTGAACCTTCTGTCGTGAACTCCTTTCTGTACCGTCTTGACTGCGACACCACCGCTCTTTATATAGGGTCCCTGCTGGCCTTCTCGAACAGGACAGAACGCCCCTCGACATTTCTAGGTGGTCAGGTGACTATTATTCTTGTCGGGACGCGTCGCGGCTGGCCGAAGTAACTCGTCACGCTTGACCGCTCCTCTGGCCTGGGGCGATTTGCGTCGGCTGACTACACACACCGCTACTTCCCCGTTTCTGTGACCCACCAGGTTTATAACATTATCAACGGCTGGATTTGATATAGTCTGACCGAGTAAGGTACGAACGAGTTTTGTAGCCTACCGCTCTGTTATTGTCTTGTTTGACAGAAGTCGCCCACTTCGCGACGACTTGACGTAGTTATGATGGAGGGGTGGCTGTTGATTTTTCCGATTTTTCTTAGACATTTTTGTTCAAAGAAATCTCTCTACTACCAAATCTAAAATTAGCCTGTTGCGACTACCCGCCAATAATTCCCCTACTCCAGCGATTCTCAAAGCCCGACTCTTCCGCGACCCCCACCCACCCACAAACACAGCAATTGAAGAATAGACAAAAATAATCCATAATTTCGATGGTCGTAGGCGATCCCTGGCAAAACTTTAATAGACCCCCCAAGAGGGTCGCGACCGACAGGTTGAGAACCCCTGCCCTACTCTCTCTTATTTTCTGTCTTTTGATTCTCTTTCTTCTCGTTCTCTGTGTAACCTTTTTAATGTGACGTCTGTTTAGTGAAGATGTTACTCTGGGTTCTTATGTGTGTAGTTTTGTGTGCTTGTAATAATGTGAAGCTTGAGTAGTGCTTAACTCTTTGTCTCCGTAATTATCTACTGCATTCTGGTGGAATCAACGTTGGTATCGTCAGTTAGGAGGGAAAGAGTTAAGACAACATCGAGGGTAATTATACACTAGGCGGTCACTAGGCATCACCTAAGGCAGCAGTCAATATTTATTCATCATCTTTCCTTTGAGTTCCTCATGGAACATAGGGCCTCAGTAAAAACACGCCACTCTCCACGGACTCTTGCTAGTTTTTCAATTGCTTTCCCACCTCTTTCTGATCATTTCGGCTTCCTCTAGTATACTGCGTCGCCATGTTCTTTTTGGTCTTCATCTACCGGTACGTCATTTTCCCTTGGGGTTTCCAATCTAAGGCCTGTCTAGCTCTGTTGTTAGTATCTTTTCTAAGAGTGTTACCGATCCACTTCCTAATATCTGCACCTCTATATTTTTCTGCCCACTCATCTTCCACATTTTGATGTTTTCTATTTTGTCGTACCAGTGTATTTTTAAGATATTTTTCAGGCATCTGTTGATGAAGGTTTATACTTTTGTTGTTGTTGCTTCAGTTGTTCTTCATGTTTCATACTGTGCCGATGTGCCTAAAATCAAAATCAAATCAAATCAAATCATGTTTCAGAACCATACAGTAGGATAGCCTTGACATTAGAGTTAAAGATTTTTAGTTTAGTCTTGTTTGAGATGTGAGGAGATTTCCAGGTTGTTGTTTTTTTTTTTAAATATATATTTACTATACAAAATAAAAAACTTGATATAGATCATTCCAGCTATTAGTTGCATGTAATAAAGCTTAATTACGACGTGCATTTATCTTAAATAATATCCAATATAGACAGTTCCATGAACACAGTGGATCATAAAATACGTCATCTCTACTTGTGAAACGACTTCCCCAAAACTTTCACACTCTCTAGAGTTAAGAGTTGTTGTTTTTTTCGTGCTTTCGCCTGAGGCCGTTCGTTATAGCAGACCTCACCACTGACCTGCAACGTCACTTCCAGTGCGCTTTTAGACCAATAGCGCGTTGCCACGTCGCCAATGTGACACTCTGACTTAATCTTTCCTGCAATCTCTCTCTTGCTCTCTCTCTCTCTCTCTCTCTCTCTTTCACTTTTTAGTTTCTCTCTTTTTCTCCCTAGTCTCTTCTCTTTTTTTTCTCTGTCTCTCTCTTTTTCCCCTAAAACAAAACAATCGGCACTAATTTAAACTATTATCTAACTCAGCATTGCTTCACATTGTCTCAATTGTTTCCTATAAATCTGCTATTCCTACTAAATAAGGACTTAGAGATGAACTTTATTGAACGAATTTTAGCTTTGCCACAACTATTACAAAAAAAAAATCTACTCCAAGCTAGGCTCAAGTAAAGTTATAATTCGTACATCGAGGTTTGATTTGAGGATACTCCAGCTTTGCCTTTTGGCGTCTTATATGGCGTCGGCCAAATACGGGAAGTGGCAGTCACCGGTTATAAGCCCAAACGCTCAATTGAACCATAGTCAGGGGCGGACTGGCCATATGGGCATTTGGGCAAATGCCCGGTGGGCCGGTACCCAACTGGGCCTTAGGGCCACCGAAATAATCGCAAGGATACCACTATGACACGTATTGAATTGTTAAATGTTATATAAATTCTCTTATAAAAGTGACCTTGTAAGCGTCGTGTTTAAAAAATCTAGTAAAACTCTACAATGAATGAAGAGCTCACACCCCCAGATTAGAAGCCGGATGGCTGAGTGAAAAAGCTTTGCTCACGAACCGAGGGGTCCTGTGTTCAAATCCTGGTAATGACTGAGATTTTTAATATTGGAATCCACCCAGCTCTAAACTCAGTGCTTTGGGGCTACATTGGTACAGATCTAGACTATCACAGCTAATGGGTACCTGACATTAGTTGGGGAAAAGTGAAGGTGGTTGGTCGTTGTGCTGACCACATGACCCACTCGTAAACCGTAGGCCACAAAAATATGACATTTACAGAAACAGATGACCTTTACAGGAACATATGTCCATTAAAGCATCTGCACCATAGATCGCAAGTTCTGAAAGGGCTACTTTATCAAACTTAACATAATGATTTCGAGAATGTACAGAATTGGATGCCCATCTTATAATATACATATTATGTGCCGGGTGGTATAGAAATGCCCGGGCCGATTTTGACACCCAGTCCGCCCCTGACCATAGTCGTTCTACGACTGAAGGAGGCCAATGAATATCCTATGCCATTATATTCCGCTATAAATAGGCCTATCTCCGTGAACTACCAGATAACTTGTCCTTGATCTCTAAGTTTAATGTCACCGCAAAGAAAATAGCACATGTGTTTTCTTTAATACTGTAAACACGATCAACTAAAATTTGTGGAGGCCTCTTGGTGATTCTCATTGTTATTATTGTGTCGATCCCCCCCAACCAAATTACGCGTCAACTTTACTAAATTCGGAATTGAAACGGAGCGGAATGACCCAAATATAATTCTTTGTCAGGTGTAACCTTCTCTTTGTTCCAAATATAGTTCAATTATTTTCTTTCGACTCCACTGCAAACTTTTTGTACACTGTGGTTATATTTACCCAATAAAAAGTAGGATGGGTTGAAGCAACCTCTCAACCAAACGCAAAAAAAGTCTTCTTACCTTCTAGTCTGCTTGGTTGTCTATGCGTAGCTTGCGATAGGTCCATTATCCTGAGATTCTAGAATTCATTCTTTGGCGTTTAAAGTGCATTATACCTACAATATCTACTTTAAAAATAGCGCAGGCCAAACTTACGTTGGATTTTAAAATCTGTGTCAGAAAGATTCGAGATTTGTGTACTTTGTTAACTTCAATAGCGGATCACTACTGTTTACAAATCCACAAGACGTTTTTCTAAAACTGTGATGTTCAACCTAATTCGACCTACGGGCCATTCTAATTTCTACACTCGTGTCGCGGGCCATATGAACGAAAATGTAAAAAAAAAAAAAAGTGAAATTTACCTGAATTTGAAACTATTAGATTAGAAAACCGTGGAGCTAGTACTTACATTAAGGGATTGGATATCTGAAGTGATTTCTTTTTTCATGCGTCAGAAAATGGCTTAGTTTCTGTAATTTAAATAAGAGCAATATTGTAGCTAGCTCATATTTTTTTGTCGCTTTTTGGTAAATACTTCCATCCATCCTCCAATCTCTAGGCTTAGTTTCACAATCTTTTTATTCCCGGCTCAAACCAAGAATGACGTCATATTTGTTTCATAATGACGTTCATATTTTTTTATACATCAAATATGTTGGCTCATTATCATGCTCCACAAAAAGATCCGTTCTCTTTATCTGGTAGAGTCTCATTTCATAGACACACTAATGTTTAAAGGTCATGTTACCAATCAATTAAAGAAAAATTAAGGGCCCTCACATAGGTAAAGATACATAAGTCAACCATTTTTTTATATAGGGTTGGGTACAATTTATGCCACCATTTCGGCGGGTCGGATTAAACCACGTCGCGGGCCGGATCTGACCCGATGGCCGTATTTTGGACATCGCTGTTCCAAATTGTTAATAATTCTCGGAGGACAAACATTTCGTAATTGTTTATTTACAACCCATCATGGGCGTAGCCAGAGCCCATTGAAAAGGGTTGTGGGGAGGGGGGTTGATAACAAGCCAAACCACAGTTGAATTCTTTGAGCTTAGCTACGTAGCTTAGCTATGCAGCAATGTTTTATTATTATCTTTTTAGGTTCACCCATTTAATTGCAGTAGCTGGGATCCTATACAAAGGTAAATCTATGAGAATTCAGGCTGCAGCCTGACAAAGAAATAAAACAAGTCCTCAAATCCCATTGGCGTAGCTGAAGAAGAGGGGGGGGAGGTTCTACTCCTAATTTCACATATGAATATGAATGGGTCTCTGGGCTTCCTTGATTAAATGCAGTGAATATCAAATTCGATATCTGACCTGCACTAGTAAAAGAATATGTCAAGTTCCCTTTTAGATATTGCTATCTATAAGGCAGATAATGTTAAGGTCATCTGTTTCGTTGGCCAATGGTTAATGAGCAGGGTGTCAACGACCAACTTCCTCTACTTTCCCCAACTTATAGTCAGGTGCCCTTTAGGATTGGGTGAACTCAGGGGTGCCCTGATGATCCCGAAATTCAAAATACCCGTCTTCGACGATATTCGAACCCAGGACCCCTGACTGTGAAGCCAAGCGCTTAACAACACAGCCACGCCCCCTAACCTACATTTTTTTTTGTTACAAAGATAGTAGAATATAACGTTGTAGACGCATCAGAAAATGAATTTATGAGGTGTATGTGCAAAAAAAAAAGGAAAAAAATCCCCTTTTAAAAGATGCTGATTATGTCAATACTGTCAAGTCTCTGTAGTAGAAATTAGTCTTACCTAAACTGTCATTTACTTTCTAAAAATTTAATATTAATTGGAAAAAACAAAGTAAAATAAATAAAACTATTTTTTATTCCTACTAGCTAGTTGCCCTGACAATGTCTGTCATCGGCCTAACCATCGTAGGGTCAGGCTTGTGTTTAGTAAGGAAAGTGGGAAGCGTGGTCGCTAAGTGCGGCTTGAGATTGGCTTGCTTGGCTACCTAGAAGGGGGCCCGAGGTTCGACACCCGACTCGGGCAGAGTTGTGTTTACTGAGCGCCCAAAGGCAGCACGGGAAACCAACTCCTAGATACCCCCCCACACACTGGTCCACAAATGAGATTGGACCAAAGCGCTCTGAGCATGCTATAAGCATGAAAGTAGCGCTATATATAAGAGATATATTAATAAAAAGTGCGGACCTTTGGTTGGACATTGACCTGTTAATAGAAATGTATATCCATTGGTCAGCTAAAGACATGTGGGACTCGATTGCTAATTCCAAAGGAATTGTTTCTTATCTTATTTAATACAGACGTTACTTCACAAAAAGAGTCATGCACTCAGTCAGGCATATTAACCAATGACTTAAATTCTGCTAAGTGACTGGTTTTCCTGGCTGGCTCAGGCAACCCATTCCATGCTCTAATAGCACTAACAGAGAAAGAGCAATTGTACAGATTTGTCCCACCATATGGGACGAGGAATGTGCCTTTGTCTTTCTAAGTATTTAAAAATTTTGTTTTGTATTTGAAAATTATGGTTCAGTATTTTGTGTATACTTGTTATTTTACTTTTGAGTCTTATATTCTGAAGAATAGTGGACAAAACCATAGACATAAATAAATATAGACTGGCCAATAAGAGACCTTTATGAGATAAAAATTTGTGAATTGCAATTGTGTGTACTTTATTTTATGTCTATAAATTGTAGTTAATCTCTAAGACTGAAGATCATGCATCAGTGGGAACCGTGGTCGAGAGGCTAAGTGCGGCTTGAGCTTGGCTTGCTTGACTACCTAGAAGGGGGCTCGAGGTTCGACACCCGACTCGGGCAGAGTTGTGTTTACTGAGCGCCCAAAGGCAGCACGGGAAACCAACTCCTAGATACCCCCTCCCCCCCCCCCACTGGTCCACAAATGAGATTGGACCAAAGCGCTCTGAGCATGCTATAAGCATGAAAGTAGCTCTATATAAAAGCTATAATAATAATTTTAAAAGATTTTCTTAATTCGGAAATCCGAATTCAATAGATATACATATTTTCAAGTTATATGAAGTTACTTCTTTTTTTTCAGTCTATATATATTTATGTCTATGGACAAAACATAGGCCTAATATGCCTACATACAAAAGTCAGATATTTCTCAACTGCTTGTTTTTCTTAACTATTTCTTTATATTATTATTTATGTATTTTGTATATTTTTATGGCCGAAATGTATATAAAATAATACATTTTAATATTAGATAAAACAAAAAAAAGTTTTATTAAATTTGAAAAAGAAAGTTGCAAAACGACTACCGGTATGGGTTGAATACCTTTACATTAGCTATAGTTGGAACGATGTCGCCCAGACAGCAGTTCTCCCCTCTCCAAACGACTGATGTAACCAAAAAAAAAAAAACAAAAAACGCAAGTGCAGATACAGCTTTGGGTCAGCGGCGTCGCAGGTTTTGTCAGGGTGTAACTGTACTGCAAATTACTTAAGGGTCACCAACTCCTGAATTCTCCTCAAAGTTAACTCTCCAAGTCTTTACCTGCAAGGCAGCAGAAGTTTGAATTCAGGATTTTTCTTCTTCTAGATGGCTAGCTAGCCATAGCCGCTCCTGCAAGAAGCTTACATCATTATGAGCCAGTTACTCACCTTATTCCCTTCTCCTATAAGAAAAGCAGCTCCGCCGGACTCTAGATCTTTAAATATCTGAGTCACACGTAAACATGGGCGGACTGGCTATATGAACAAACAGGCCGGTCTGGTCGCGACCAAAAAAAAAATTCTATGCAGACAAAAAAAAGTGACAGCAGAAGACACAAAGGCCCGAAAATGTTTTCTTGTTGTTGTTTTTTATTATTATTATTAATCTTACAACTAATTTTGTTTGAAATTCAAAAAAAAAAATAATTTTAAGAGTAACACTATACATTGTACGTATTATCATTTGCAAAACGTTAGACCGTACTTTCTGCTAAGTACGAGCGGCATGGCATTCAACACTACTTTGATGTCTTCGAGACTGTTTGCTCTAATCATTTTGCTGGTCGGCATGGACATTTGATGGCATTCTTATTTTGGTTTTCCTATTTCTCTCCCCCGTCTTTTGATGGTTCCGTTGAAAGTTAACGAAAAACAGGGATGAGAGAGGTTAAGTTAGAAAATATTGATATAACGCGGCAAAAGTGAAGACAATTAGCTCTTTAACTTAAAAGAAGTTAACTTAAACACATACACACAGCCGCGCAATTGCAAACACCCAACTTATTCACATGATGAAAATAATTACAATAATTACACTAATTTATATAGCGCTGTCACATCCGATATTTTATGAAAGAAGATTTAGAATCTATATTATATTTCTCAAAAGAATTAGGTCAGACCGGCAACAAAAACACAATGCAACAACAACAACAACAAGTAAATAGGCAAGATCCCATGGCGCACGCACCACGGTGTGCATGGACCCAATCCGCACCGCACTATTTCATTCACAAAATAGCATAGACACATAAAGAAATCAATAGACCGGGAAAAGGAAGTAACTTCGTGAAAACACATGTATATATATATCTCTACTGTTGAATTACAAAAGATTTCAATAATTTCCGGAGATTTCCAGGACTTTTTCGTAGGTCTATATTTAATAACATTTCAGGAGATATCGTCGCAGGGGCTCCTGGTAAATCAAGAGGCAGCGGGAAATCTGTTATATGTTATAAAATGGTTTAATTTAATAATTTATACATCTAAAATCTGTTCCTAGATCTAGATCTAGATCTAAAACTCGAATTCAACTCTAAGAAGATTATAGAACTTCTCTTCGCAAGTATAGTTTTATGCTTTAGCACATGAACATACTAATTATAGTCCATTTAATCAAATTAACATTCAAATTTGTTTTTCTAAAGCATTGTTACATGAGTGCAGCTATATTCTTAATATCGCGTAAATTAAGGTCAATTAGCCATTTTTTAAATCTCCATCCATAGTATTTTTCATTCATGAATTCACGCATTTTTACTTATAACAAGGAAATGGGAAGATCCCATGGCGCAACATGGTGTGAATCGAATGGGAAATAATAGCCTATCCAAATCCGCACTATTTTCATTCACAAAATAGCATAGCATTTTTTTTTTTTACTTTAAAAAGATTTTAATAATGTCCGGAAATTTCCAGGACTTTTTCGACCGGCGGCATAGCATTTAATAACATTTCAGGAGATTTCCAGGGGGCTCCTGGTCAATCAAGAGGCCGCGGGAAATCTGTTGTTTTATAAAATGGTTCAATTTAATAATTTATACACCTAAAAATTAGCACGGGTCCCAAGAAAGTGCGATACCCACTGTGGTCACATATGTTGCAGTGCCTAAGGCCTGCCTTGGAAAATAGCGGCGTATGATATGCCGCCGGTCGACTAGTCATTTATATTTTAAATAATATATTCATATAGAAATCGCATTTTTTGAGAATATACTAGGATGAAGCTAGATATTTTCACATTAAATAAGTACCACTCCAAGCACTTTGCATTCTCTTATCTTTTAATGGAATGGGTTGTCTG
The DNA here is from genome assembly GCA_021533235.1 of Biomphalaria straminea. NCBI lineage: Eukaryota > Metazoa > Mollusca > Gastropoda > Planorbidae > Biomphalaria > Biomphalaria straminea. Next base: position 6,562 of record JADKLZ010069557.1, on the reverse strand, counting down.
AGTCAGGCAGGAAAACCAATGATTTAGCTTATGTTAAGTCACATGCATGACTAGATTGACACATGAAATACATAGGACGTAGCTGTCTTAGTTTTTGAAAAAAACGTCTGTAATTTATAAATAATACCAAAAAGCTCATTAGTGTGTTATGGTATTGTTTTCAGACTACATTCATATCTAAATAGAATAAATTATGTAAGCTTCTTCCAGTTTTCGATGTGTTATCAAACTTTATATATTTTATTAGAGTTAGGCTTACAACTATGATAAAATACTACCGAAACTAAAACTAAAGCTTTTTTTCCATTTTCTACCAGTCGCTGGACTCCAATGAATAGAATATTTTGTTTTTGAATTTTTTAGCGGAACAGTAGCAGGCTAATTGCACTGTAGATACCTCAGAATAATCCGACCTTACTGGGGGAACTCCCTAGCTGTCCATAGGCGGCGTGTACTGTCTTTCCACTAATTATAGGAAGAAAATATTCTAAGGTAGAAAAAAAAAACGTTTAAAAGAATGAAAGAAAAGAATGTAATGAAGATTAAATACCCAAAACACACTAATATATATACATAATATATATATATATATTGCGGAGGGGGAGTTAAAATCCCCCCTCGAAAATACATGCCATGCCATTTGTGTGCCGGTTTATATGGTAATGCCCGGGCCGATTTTGATACTCAGTTCGCCCCTGCACGTAAAAGCCATATTTTTATTATTAATATTGTAATGTAATCCGAGATCTGGTAGCTCCATATGCCACAGCCATGATGACAGTCTTACTATAAAATCTTTTATTAGGACTATATTCTTTAAGAACCTGTTTACTTAATCTTGGGATTCCCCAGACATTAATTTAACTATTGGTGTATGAATATCCGCTTACTACCGTAGACTATATATATATATATATATATTTATCCAAAAACACAGTGTTTATTTATTTTCGATCGGTCAAAAATTGTTTAATACTTTGGTTTGATATGTTATATGAAAATAACAATCTCGAAGTATCGTTTTTGACATCCTACTGAAATTATTTTTTTTAATTTCTGTAAATATTAAAAAGACTTTATAAACTATGATGGAATTAGGGAAACTGTGTTTGTTTGTTGTGGGTAAGTTAAAAGTAACTTTGTATTGTTGTGTTTTTTTTTGTTTTTTTTTTTTGTAAACAGATCCTGTGTCAGCGTGTTAAGAGAGATATTTGACAGTACTGACAGGTGAAGTTAATGAGAATTTTCGCATGTAGCCATTATTCATTCTATGAATTAATGTTCTGGAAAATTGTGCTTATCTTCTTCAAGGTCTAGATTTAAAGGTTAATCATATTATATATAGTAGATGTATACATTTGCTTAACTAAGATTGATTCTACATCTAATAATCATTAGTTGTATAGATTTTAATATTTTCTGTTTAGGTTGTGTCTTTTTTTTTTTTTTTTAGAGTAAATTTCATGTTGTTTTCTTGGTCTCCCTGTAAGTAAGTAAGGATTTTGGATTTGAATTTTTCTGTACCAGTGCTATTTAGCATTTCATTTTAGTGTTCTTCCCGTGTGATAGTCGGAGAGCTCTAAGTTTGAAAAAAAAACTGTCTGAATCCTTCCGAGAACAAATATCAAACAGTAAAAAAAAAAAAAAAAAAAAAAAAAAAAAACTGTCTGACCACAGGTCTGTCTGGAAGTGACCCGAGTCAATGCATACGGGACATTGCTGTTTCCAATACCTCTGGCACTCCAAACGCATGGCCGAAGGCCTAGTAGTACCGGGGACCGCCGCCATTTTCCTATGTTGTACCACAGTAATGTGCACAATTCGCCATTAATGAGACGGTCCCTGGAGGAACGGAGCATGGATTCGTGACAGGGTCGTGGGAGCTTTCTTTCAACCCCGCGCCGTGAAGGGGTAGACTCTCGTCCACCCGTGGGAGTTATGTTTGTTACTTTTTAGCCTAGCCATTTCCTCTGGTAGCCGTTTCCCTGAGTTCTTCCCTCAGGAGTGTGTCAATTTTTAAACTAAAAATATTACTCCAATTTAATTTACTTTTTTGTGATAATAATAAGGCTTGTGTTCGAGTCAAAAGATTAATGAAGAATGCAGCATCTCACCTCAGCTGCGACTACACATTTTGCAACATATTTTGCAGACAAGACTATTTCAAGACCTGATTAAAAGAATAATATAATATAATATAATCTTCTAGTCGGAATCTGATAGAAAAAAAAACATATCTAGTAATACTCTTTGAAAACAATGCTCGATTTACCGACATTTTAATCTTCGTTTGAAATGCCCTTTTAATAATAATAAAAATAACATAATGAAATTTAAAAAAAAACATTAGAGCCCAAGTCGAAATATTTTCTATTGTAAAATAAAATAAAAATGACTTCGGTTAATAGGCATCCGACATAATTTGTCATTCTAAGGTCACTATGCTCCACTGAATATCCGGTAGCTTGTGTCACGGTTACATGGAGTGAACATTTTTTATAAATTCAAAATATGTAGGCCTATTTAAAAATTTCGCAGATTTGTTAAAAAAAAAAAGCAAATGAAAAGATTATCGAATAATTGATATTGTTATATATCCCAAAGTAGTTGTGATTTTATATTTAATGCTGTTTCATGATGTAACCACATTAGTTTTCTAAGGTGCTAGGTTGGTCTACTAGGTTGGTCTACTAGACTTACTTGTACTGAGGAAGTTTATTTGTCACTTCAAACTCCGAATGCTCTGTATTGGCAAGTAAAATCTCTGTATCTTATGCAGTGTTATAGGTAAAATAATATTTTCCATGGAAAAGTGTTTATAATTTCAACCAAAAAAAGGCAGCTTTCAATAAAGACATTGCACTACATTGAAATGTCTCTGTTTGCCCATTTTAAAATTTATTTTTTTAACGCATCTCCCATACTAGAGCACAACCTTGTTTTATCCTATTTAATGCAGCAAAAAGGTTCTACTCAACACGAGCCTTCATGGTTCCTATCATAACTGGTGTTTTTCAAACGCTTTATTCATTAGTGTTGAAACTTCTTTTGCTCTTCTTGAACGTAAATATAAATACAATGAACACGTACATTTTGTTTCAGTTCTCTCGCAGCATTCACTTGCGTTCAGGGTGAGATCGAGCATCACAGATGAAAACATTAAGGAACAAAATGCGGAGTTTACGTGCACTTGGTCAAGAAACTCCACAGAGACACCTCAGCAACTCTCTGTGATATTTAATAGCACCTCAATTTTAACTTGCGATGTGTATGACTTTCCCTATAACTGCACATCAGTAAATACAGCAAGTAAATATGAAATAAGTTACTCTGCACCGGGCCTGGTTTCAATTTCAATCAATGATCTAGAATGTTCAGATCAGGGAACGTATTCCTGTCAGGTATATCAAGAAATGCCAACACTTCAAAGTATATCTAACTCCGTCTTAAGAATTAAAGGTATTTGTTTTTAACTGTATTAAGAGCTATGTATATTTTGTAGTTAGATATAGTTTAATTTGAAATGTAATTCTTTAAATTTTGGTTAACTAATATTTAAATAAGTAGGGTTGAAATGTCATATTTTACAGATTTACACCACTACGCTGATACCTGATCAATAAATCAACAACTTTTTGTTTGAAGACTTAAACAGTGGTCAATTAAAATCATCACAGTTACCTCTATAAATGTCTAGGGCTCAACTATCCCCAAACGTTAGGAAATCCTAACCTTACCCAGACCTGGGATTCAGTGATCAGTTCGTCTGCTAGTGCCTGTTTCCCCCACTTAGTATTTCTTAGTCTATTGTAGTCGTCAGTGGTTCCGCAAGGTTGTCATTGCCGGAAGTGGTAATGGATGTAAGCACTCTACTACCTATACATTGCTTCCTAATGGCATGCGTCTCAAATAGCCTCTGACAACCAGTCCAACTCCCGGCCTTCACGTGTGGCTCAGATATTGAGTCCGGCGGAACTGTTCTCACTAACAGGAGAAGGGGCAAAGGCGAGTAACTGGCGCCTTAACCAGTAAGCTTGTGACAGGAGGGGCTTGTTAGCCATGGCTGGTTACCCACCTAGTAAACGGAAAATTATTAATTCAAACCTCTGTTGCCTTGCAGCTATACCCAATCATGGTAAAGGCTTCGGGAGTTAACCCTGAGGAAAAATCAGGAGCTGGCGACCCTATGGCAATTTGCAGCACCCAGTGCTTCACTCTGGCAGAATCTGCGACGCCGCTGACCCCAAACTGTATTGGAACTTCCGTTCCTTTGGATACGTCAGCTGCGTGGGGAGGGGGGAACTGATGTGTGGGCGACATCGTTCCGACCACAGCTTATGCCCAGGCATTCATCTCTTTTATTAGATGATCCATAGTCACTTCGCCACTGAAGGAGGCCATAGATTGTAGTCGTACAAAGAAATAAGAAGAACGTTTCTTGTCTTATCATTTTGCCACTCGAAATTACGTCCAACTACGGTCCAACATAGTCCTTTTCAAATCTTTCTGGCACAGAGTTATTTGTAAATTTTCTTTTCCAAATAAAACATTCAAAGATATACAAAGATTAATGAATACATAGGGACATGTCCAGATGCTAGATTATTCTAATGGAAGACTAAGGCAGCCACTACTACTGAGTGTTGGTAACTAAATTGAACTAGGCTAATCGACATACCCATATCAATGGTTATACACAATATTAAACTATGAGCTCCCTTTCTAAGGAGAATAACTCTAGAGACCACTAGCAAATTTCTAACTGTAGTTAACATACTCAAGTTGTAGGCCTACAACATGAGTAGCAATACACCCAACATAATTATCAAATTTATATGTATCATAATGATAATTGACTGAACATAAAAATGAACAAAGTTATTCGAAATGATGTTCCCACATTTTTGTTTACTTCTATAATAAAACTAAAGTGATATATAATTCCACAGTTCCACCAAGTGTGCCTATACTGAGTAACGCCGAGACTGATGTTCCGGATAAAGGTGTCAGCATTAGAGCGACGTGCACGGCTGATGTAGGCTATCCCAACGGTGGAGAGATTGTTTGGAAATCTTTTCTCAATGGGAAGCCCTTTCACTTAGATCCAAGCCCTGTCGTCACTTCTTTCAAGGGTAAGTAGTTCAGATTTAACTCTTTCTCTTCGTTCCTATAATATTATTCGTTTTGCTCATTTGTATTTCACTATCCTGCTATGATTAAACTTCAATAACTTGTTTGTTTGTTATCAGAAAATGTTATATTTGGCATTGAATTATAGGAGAATGCATTGCATGCTCTTTTTAGTCATCACAAATTAAAGTTTATAAATTCAAAAAAGGTTTAATGGGTCAAATCAACGTTGGCATTGTCAATTAGAAGAGAAAGAGTTAATACAAATATCTTGAGGCTTAGTTTCAAATATTTAGCCACGTATATGTTGTAACTTTTTTAAATTATTTGTTCCTGTTTTTTTTAAACTAAATTTTGTTCGACACAAATGTGGTCATTTTTTGATACAAGCAATAATCATAGTATTGATTATTTATACTGCACTATCAAGACTTGCCAACTTTGCTATTAAAATCAAGAATAAAACAACAAAGATTAGGTGATTTTCATAGACATAAATAAATATAGACTGGAAACAGGAAGTAACTTCATGTTACTTGAAAAAATGTATATCTATTGAATTCGGATTTCCGAAATCTGACAAGTTGCACGATCTTCAGTCTTAGAGATTAAACAAAACTACACTGCCTCCTTATTTACGCAGCATGGTGTGAATGAAAAATGGTGTATCCAAATCCGCACAATTTTCATTCACAAAATAGCTTAGATACCATAAATAAATATAGACGGGAAAAAGGAAGTAATGGATTCAGTCCTTAACTTTGAATTAGTGAAATCAGTGATTTTTTCAGCAGAATGTCCAAAATAGCTAAAATTAAAAAACAGTTTCAGAACAAAAAATGAACATTATGATTAATTGACATTACAGTCGCGCTAAGAGATAAAAAAAACACACTAGTGAAAATATTGTAATACGCAAATCACAAATTTTCCCTTCATAAGACTATGTTATTGGCTAGTCTATATTTATTTATGTCTATGGTGATTTTACTTTATCACCCAATAGAAAAGTTGTCATCTTCAATACTATTAAGAATAAGTAAAACACAGTTTTCGTTTTGCAGATTTGAACATTAAAAATTAGGAGCTATAAATTTTTTTGTAATTATTCTTTTTTTTATAACTTCCTGGGAAATCGTAAAATAGAATAGCTGACATCTCCGCATCACAACTAATTGTTAGATCTAGAATCAAGTCGAAATCTTGAAGGACCATTATCAGACTGAGCTCTCACGTGATCAATGTCACACCACAAAGCTTAAGAGATAAGGTCTTCTCCCAGATATGTTCCCAGGAAATCGGACCAGCCAGTGGCGTAGCTAGGGAGGGGGGAGAATTTGAAAATCCCCCCGGGCCCCCACTTAAGGGAGGCCCCCAAATGAGTGTTTTATTACATTAAAAATTAAGTATTACGCAAAATGTAGGGGCCCCC
>JADKLZ010069556.1:7214-18547 GCA_021533235.1 Biomphalaria straminea | reverse complement strand
GTGCGAGATGAACCATAGTCGTTCTACGACTGAAGGAGGCCAATGAGAGAGATGACGTTGCCCCACCTGCAACCTACTTGGGTAAAATACCATTTTATATTATTACTGAAACCTATTACATTGAACTATATTTCTTTAACTTCATCTCTAGTTCACTTGTCTATAATGTAATAAAAGTTATATTTAGTTTTGTTCCAAAACAATTTGTTATAATTTTCATTAGTTATGATACAATACGGCCACAGCGGTTTAGTTGTCTACCAGCAGTTTGGTGCCAAGGGTCAAGGACTGTCAACAACACCCTTGGACACATTTAGACCACCTCCAGTCTACCAGCCTGGCTACATTTGAAATACAAACTGACCAAGAAAACAGCCCAGCGACTATTTTTCCTATGTAAACTCAAAGCTTTAAACTAAATAAGAAAATCCTAGATACTTTTTACGGCGCGACTATACAAAATCTGCTAACATAACTTGTTGGCAAGGCAACGCTTTATCTAAACAGTTACGCCGGCTAGAAATCATTGTGAAAAGGGCATAAAAAAATCACACGTACTACATTACCATATTTAAAAGAACTCTTTGAACAGAAATGTTTAAGAAAAAAACGCAAAAATCTTGGAAGACAAACTAGCCACCCAGTCCTACGTCAAGTCGTCGCGAAGATAAGATAAGATAAGTGGGCGACTGCTGTCAATCATGACAAGAACAGAGCGGTACAAAAACTCGTTTGTAACTTGCTCGGTTAGACTTGATCAGCACCACCCTTCGATCAAGAAAGAAAAGGACTAAGCTACCTGTGTGTAGTCGCTAAATGAACCCCTTTTTCTTTTGTAACTGTTGTATTTATGTGTATGTTTCTGTTGTGCTGTCTGTTTATAAGAAATGAGTCCTTGTAATCACAACAAATTTCCATAAGTATCAATAAAGCATTCTTAGTCTTAGTCTTATAGGCCTACATGGATTAACGACTTTTCGATGCGTTGTCAAACTGTACATATTAATGAGAACAATTACGACTGGGTGGCCATAATTAACATATAGGACGCAATTTGTGGGTCCGGGTCATATGGCAATGCCAGGGCCGACTTTAGCACCCAGTACGCCCCTTCCACGGGCCACAACATTTGGTAAGTCAGAAAAGGCTTTAAATTTTTAAATGATGTTGCACACACTTTGCCATACACACACGCGCCTTGTCTATCCCCAAAAGTGTTCAAACGTGTGATAGTTTCCCTCCAATATGACGAATAAGAGTTTTTTTTTCGATTACCTGCTTCTGCAATCCATTGCGCATGTCACACTAGTAGTGGAGAACCATCCGGTATGAAGACGGACTGGGCCACAATGGAAGAGTGTCCTTTTAACGAACTTGATTGAACTATAGTGAGACACCACTGCGACTATTAACAGGCCAAGCACTGATGCTAATATAAATAAATATAAGAATTTATTTCAAGTTACATTATATTAAGCTTTCATTTACCATTATATATGTATGCCACATCTACCGCATTTTTTAAAAATGAATGATTTAAAAAAATATGATTTAAACTTGCTTTTCTACATTATGAATAAAACAATATCAGTTGGAACACACTACCTGACACATAATCCATGAAACTACCAAGGCAACTAATACATAAATAATAATAATAATAATAAGGCTTTTATTTCGAGTCCAAGGATTTTACTTTTACTTTTTAAGTATATTCCTTGGCTACGCAGTCCCAGCTGCGACCTACATACTTTGCCACCTCCATGATCCAGCGCAGGCTTAAAAACTAAACCACCAAAAAAAAATACAAAAGCACAACTAAATAGAATACTTCCAAAGACTCCAAGGCAATTTCTTATTCCATATGCCAGGAAAGATTCCAATAAGTGCTCTTTCTGTCCTAGTGTTATTAGAACATGGAATGGGTTGCCTGAATCAGACAGGAAAGCCAATGACTTGGCTGAGTTTAGATCTCTAATTAATGGTCCACTAGTGTAGGCTGTATGTAATCCAGATCAAATGTTCTCAAGTAAAAAACGAATGGTAGTGTAATCTAGGTATACGTCTTATTGAATAATCAGGAATAAAATGACTTAAAACACCGTGCTCTCTAGTTTAATTGGCAATGTCGTAATATTACAATACAACGTTTTTCTGTTGCTGTTAATAGTTCTTATAGCTGTTACTGCAGCTGTTGTTGTTATTTCTTTTGTTATAGCTGTAGTATCATTGCATTTTTTATAGCTGTAGCTGTTATTGCTGTTGTTATAACTGAAGTTATGTTACTGCTTTTTTATATCTAGTTTTCATTGATGTTAATGCTTTGGTTGTTATAGCTTTTGTTATTCATGTTGTTATTCATGTTGTTGTTAATGTTGTTGATGTTGCTGCTGAATGATCGTAAACTTACCGAAAGCCACCGTTTCCATCCAGACCATTTGACTCAGACCGAAATTGTCCTCAAAATGTTGCCACAATCTCAATGAAGTTTACCTGGCAATGCAGAGCTCGTGACATGTCTTTAACTTTTGTGCCAGGTACGAGGTTACAATTAGAGACCAATTTTGAGAGAACAATATAAACAGGGGAAGGCATTATACATTGTCAATAACGTCGTACTTGAACAGAATAGGCCAAATAAAAAATTAAGGGCATGTCCACGTAAGACGTTATGTCACGTGTGACGTCTATTGTGTTGGCCACATTAAGAAGAACGATAACCCTGTCAGGTCAGTTACAGCAGAAGTCTCACAGCGAAATGTAATTAATAATTAACCCAAGCATGGCTCATCTTTAAGTGCACCGTGCCTAACCTTGTGTATCTTACAATCGAAGATACCATCCTCTACTGGAATTAGTGATGCAGTGTACAGTGCGAACATAAATGTCACGGTGACCTTGAAAGTGACCCACGTCTGCATAAGAAAAGGAATATATTCCTAGCCCCAGCTTGATACTGAAGTATTGGGTCAAGGTCACGAGGTCACACAATGTCAAGGACGATAAACCGATGGCTGCCTGGTCGTGCGGGGTTTATCGATGGTCTAGGGTTCAAACCCTGCCCGCTCCCATCCCCCCGTCATCCTGCTGGGAGGTTTGGACTAGGAGGTAATTATCTTCAACTCTGAAGGAACATCCGAAACATGTCAAACATTTTACGAGTACCGGGTACTTCAGAGAGTAAAAGCGGCCGATTTGACAGGTTTAATGCTATCAGATGGAACGCACAGAAAGATCTTGGAAAACGTTTTAAAAAAAAAACTGCAATTTTTTTTCATTCTTATGAGTGTCTAGTGCGTGTACCTTTTGTGTACATTATATGTGTGTGTGTGCGTGTGTACACACATTATGATGTCTTGTACTAATGTGTAAGTGGTGGATGGACTGACTCAGACTTAGTTCCTCCCGCGCCGTTCGGCGAATTGGCCCTCAGGAAGTCTCCACCCGGGAGCACGTTATCCTGCCTCAACGTGGCGCTCCCGTGGAAACGGCTCACTAGAGGAAGTGGCTAGGCGAAAGGGTAACAAATATGATTCCCGTGGGAGTGCCCATGGGCGGACGAGAGTCTGCCCCTTCACGGTGCGGATTTGTAAGAAAGCTCCCACAAACCAGTCACAAATCCATGCGCTGTTCCTCAAGGGACCGTCTCATCAATGGCGGATTCCGCACAGTTAGCTTGGTGCAACGAAGGTAGATGGTGGAGGCCCCCGGTACCACCGAGTGGTATTGGAAACAGCAATGCCCTATAAGCATTGACTCGGGTCTCTCCCAGACAGGCCTGTGGTCCGCAGGTATGTTTTTTTTTTTACTGTTTGTTTTTGTTCTCGGACGGATTCAGACAGGTTTTTTTTTCAAACTTAGAGCTCGAAGAGCCTTCTGCTCAGCTCTTAGACTATTCACACGGTAGTCTCCACCTATTTCTCTACAAATATTAAGTCCATTCTTTGTACGTCTCATGATCAACGTGTGCCCAGATTTGGCTCTCAAAATATGTGGCCATCTTAATTATAATAATTTTAAAGAATATAATATTGTTTTCATTCCATAATTAAAAGTAATCAACAAACAAGATAAACTCCACTGTCTTTGTCTACGTACTTTTAATAAATACATTTTGATGGAGGCATACACCAAGGCCGGTTTTAAGCCTAGGCAAATGAGGCAGATGCCTAGGGCCTTCAATTAGTGGGGCCGTCGCACAAATACAAAACTTCAGTGGCGTAGCTACCAATGTGCGGGTGGTGCGGGCCGCACAGGGCACCAACTGGAGAGGGGCCCCAAAATCCACCCAGTGTGTATTAATTTCCTATTTCCCTGAGCTTTTAAGTAAAAATGACTAAGTGTATGGCCACGAACAAACATAAAGTACGTTATTTTAAACATCAGCTAACGATTTATAAACTAGTCATGTGTCTATTTTGTTTCAACTCCACGACGGTTATCATTGAATCCAGAAAACAATTAAAAAAAACAGGATAATAAACTCTAGACTGAACGACATTGAAGATTGGCTTGATGTCATCACAGATAATATTCGCATACACCCTTGCACCTCAAGGATCTGAAACAGTTCAGCGTATGAACAGTCAATTCAGAGAGGTGTAAAGACATCAAAACGAAAGGCTAGAAAGCTTTCAAAGGCTTGGTTTTTCCGGCAAATGTCAAAAGGCAAGTTCTTAGAAAGTGGACGTGTTATTCGCCAAAAAAAAAAAGAATCCTTATTTTGCTTCCCCTACATACTCTTCTCAAAAGATCAAGTACCAAATCTTCATTTAAATCCAAAGATGAATGAGTGGTTGGGGTTATCCCCGAAAATAGAAAAACATGAGACCAGCAGAGCTCACATTCAGTCATCGCTTGCTTGGAGGAAACTTAAAGTTCACCTGAGAGTAGGGAACAGTATTGACAACAAGGGCCAAGATTTCATTATACAAGAGACGAAAACCTGGAGAGACTACCTGAAGAGAATCTTGGACATCATTCTTTTTTCTCAACGCAAAATCTGGCACTTCGTGGGCATCGCGAGCGAGCTGAAGAAGTGTTGGAAGGGCAAAATCAAGGCAATTTCTTGGAGTTAGTAAAATTACTATCAAAGTACGATCCACTCTTGAGGGAGCATGTGCTTCGAACTAAGCTTTGTTCCAGACCGAATACATACATGTCTCCACAAATACAAAATAAATTTATTACAATATTGGGGATCACGTAAAAAAACAAATAATGCAGCAAGTAAAACAAACCAAATATTTCTCTATTATTTTTGACAGTGCACCTGACGTCTCAAAACTGGATCAATCTTGCCAACTGTTACTGTACGTTGTCATGGATAATGACGGGGTGCAGGTTCGTGAGTCTTTCATTAACTTCATTGTCACAAAGGACAAGCATGCTGTTGGAATCGCTGAGATGATTCTATGGAAACTGCGTTCGAATGGCTTACACATAATGGACTGCAGAGGTCAACGCTATGATAATGCTGCGGTCATGAAAGGTCAAAACTACGGTGTCCAAAAACGTATTCTAGAAGTCAGTCCCAAAGCAATATTCATTGCCTGCTCAAACCATTCTCTTAATTTAGCAGGAATTCGAGATGCTGAAGCTGAAGTCACTTGGTTACATTTTTTGGTACACTGGACCGTTTACACGCTTTTTTCTCAACATCAACACACCGCTGGGATATCCTTATCAAAATAACCGGAACTAGCCTTTAACGCTAGTTGAGACCCACTGGAGCGCCAGAGGAGAAGCCGTCAAGATGATTAGGGATACATTTTCTAAAATTATAGAAACTGGAGACATTAACTAGCAGAGATGAAAATTCATCGATTAGATCTGAATCAGGTGAATTATTAGTTGCTATTCAGTCTTTTAATTTTCTCACCTATCTTGGATTTTGGGCTCCTGTATTAACTGAATGATGTGCAAGTCTATCTTCAAAAACAAGGATTATCTATTCGAGACTGCTCATTCAAACTAAAAACACATTTTTAAGTAGTAATCGAGAGGACATCGCTGAAGTTAGCATTTCCCTTGCCGAAAGCGTGTGCTCAGATCTAAGAATCAGTACAGAACCTCAAAAACGTATTGGCCATAAGAAAAAGATGCCTGGTTTGAAAAGTGACGACTCTGTACTTACACACAAAGAAGAGCTACAGAGGGAAATTTATTATACCTTGGACAGGGATTGTAAAAGAAATAATCACCCGATTCAAGCAACTTCATGATGTAGCAGATAGATGTGAATTTTTGTCGCCTTCCCAGCTATTAAATACTCATGTCGAAATCAATCTCGATAGTACTCCTAGCAACATTGATAAAAACGAATTTCTGCTGGAGCGAAAGAGGCTTCAACGGTTTGTCACAGTTTCATCAGAAGCCTCTGAACTTTTGCAGACGATTTCATAATATATAGGACAATAAAAACAACACAAGATACAGAAAATTTACAAAGAGAATTAGATGAATTACAGAAATGGGAATCAAATTGGAGCATGTCTTTCCACCCAGAAAAATGTCAGTTATTAAGAGTAACAAAAAAACTAAAACAAATTAATTCCACTAATCTTATTCATGGTAAACCAGTAACAGACTAAAAACGCAAAATACCTAGGTGTTATAATAAATGAAAAACTGTCATGGAATCCCCATATTGATGAAACTATCAAAAAATCAAACAAAGCATTAGGGTTAAGTAAAAGAAATTTCTATAAATCAAATAAGAACATAAAACTAAAATGCTATTTAACCTTGGTTAGGCCAATAATAGAATATGCATCCTCTGTTTGGCACCCCTCAACTCAGGAAAATATTAGGAAACTGGAACAGACACAAAATAGAGCAGCGAGATTCATAACAAACGAATATTCACATTTCACTAGAGTAACACCTTTAGTAAAATCACTAAATTTAGAAAGACTTCAGGATAGAAGACTTAAGAGTAAAGTAGCAATTATACACAAAACACTGAACCATAATCTCCAAATACAAAAACAAAAAAAAAAAATACTCAGAAAGACACAAAGATAAAGGTACATTCCTCGTCCCATATGCCAGGACAAATCTGTACAAATGCTCCTTCTTCCCTAGTGCCATTAGAGCATGAAATGGTTTGCCTGAGCTAGCCAGGAAAACTAATGACTTGTCAGCATTTAAGTCACTGGTAAATATGCATGACTGAATGCATGACGCGTAGGACATAATCATCTTCTTTTTTTGAAGTAATGTCTGTATTGTATAAGATATGATATATAAAACAAAGCTCTTTAGAGGTCTAGAATTTTATTTTAAAAAATATCACCTAGATGTTTCAGTCCAGAATATGGGTCATCATGATTCGCTTATTTTTTTACTATTGCGGTAACAATATTTGATTAATGAATACATATTATTTTGAACAAAAAAGTAAGGCTTTGCAATGTTATTATTTAGTTAGTTTATTTAGTTTTTTTTTTTTTTTTTGGGGGGGGGGGTTACGGGATTGGGTTTCGCATCAGGTTTCTATTCTCTAGCTACGCCACTGCAAAACTTTTAGAGGAAAAAACGGCGAAACAATTTCTCTGTGGCATTTTACTTCTCGTGAGACGATCTTCTCTCTTTGCAACTTCTTGTGTGGCTAAAGAGGCCAATCCTTGATACCCAGCTGCGGTTGCAGGTTGGGCATATAAAGTCACCAGGCGGAGCTGTATTTTCAGCCTTCTTTCTGCTTCTGTTGTGTATGGCATCTGCAATCCGAGACCCTTCTCTTATGCTCTCTCTCCATGTGGATCTATCCAGTGCTACTTTTTCCCAGCTGCTAGTGTCGATTTTAAAACAATTTAAGTATAGCAGAACTCTATGGCTCTATGTCTACTAGCCTGGCTCTAAGTCTCTACTATGATTCAAGGTTTATTCACGGATTTTTTTTTTTGTTTTTTGTTGGGTTTTTTTGGTGAAACCTTGAAACGTTATTTATATGTTTGGTGATCTTGAATCGTCCGGTGTGTATGAAATTATGAGAGCTGTAAGAGATCTATGAATTTAACTTAATTGAATTTGTTAAAGATACATCACGGCTTTTAATTAAATATTTTTCGGCCCAAATTTTTGTTTTTCTTTTTCATTTGGGACCACTTTATTCACCTCGCCCAGTGCCTCCCTATTTGCCTCGCCTAGCGCCTACCTATTTGCCTCGCCCAGTAGCGGTCTTAGGGGGTGGCAAGTGGGGCAACCGCCCCAGGCTCCGCGCCTGAGGGGGGCCCCGCGATCGGAAATTTTATTGTCACCAACTTCAAAAACTAAGTTTTCATAAACTAGGATTTGTTACTCAATATTTTCCTAGTATCGTTATGATACCAGTTGCCATTTAAGATCTAAACATTAATTTTTGAATTCGAAATAGCGATCGATTTTGGTAAAGACAGCATCTAATGAACTGCCGATTCTAAGAGGCTATCATCATTTAACAGTTCACAAGAAAAACCACGTAGGTGGAAGCTACCGATCCCAATCGTATATTTCGCATTTAAACATCGACCTCCAAACAGATTTTATTAGGAAAATGCATATGATTACGATTTAAATTACTCTTTGAATTATGAAAATTGTATATAAAAGAGTCATTTCTAGCATTTGTAGTAACATACATGCAACTTTTGAAAAATTGATTCAAAAAATTAATAAACATATAGACAATGGTTTGTTGACTTCGCTGGTGATACGTTCTAAGACCGCTCGCGTAGGTCAGATTTTCGCGGTATTTAATTTCATATGCGTAGGCCTACAAACTATTTTCGTATCTAAACAGTTTCACAAAACATCCCTAAGCAGCCTCTAGATAACCATTTACCATTTTATGAATAACTTTCACATGCTGTTCATTTTTTAAAAAATCACTAAATGTTCAGTATTTTTAAAAGTGTCAATCAGCACTGTTATGTCACATTACAGTATAAAAAGAATTGGTAGGCATACATTAAATATACTGTTAAAATTTAGTCTGCAATGGAAAAACAAAGGCTGATGGTATATGAGAAGGATTCCTTATTTGGTATTGTAACCTAGCCTGTATTGAACCAGTTGATGTGCTTATACTGCTAGTTCGGCCAATCTGCTTCCAGAAAGTTTGACATGACGTATTAATTTTTTTTCCAATACACTACTTTGCATAGATATCGTGCGGCCGTGAGAAAACGATTGTAATCGTGCTAAAAAGTGCGGGAGTATTTTTTTTTTCAATTCGTTTATTTAAAACCCGTGGCATAACCCTTCCGCTAAAGTCGGGTCTTCGAAAGTGTATGGACCACTGTAGCTATCAGAGGAGACATTATATTATCAGTGTAAGTCAGTGATGCCCAAAGTACGGCCCGCGGGCCACATCCGGCCCGCGACGTGGTTCCATCCGGCCCGAGGAGATGTCGGCCCAAGTTGAAAAAATCTGTCTATCTATTCAAAAAAAAAATTTCTGTCATTACGTTAGGATTCTCAATGTTATTATTAATTTTTTTAATGTTTTGGTTGTAAAAAAAAAATCTGCGTATTTATTAATCGTGTTTCTATTAAAGAAAACGAAAAAATTCAATAACTTTGAAAAAATCAAACATATAAAGAAGTCAGCATTCTTGGTTTGATGCGCGATTGTTATATTGCACCTAGAGTGGAAGATTAATGAGAATATTTGCCGAAAAAGACAAGAAAATGAGTCGAGTCTAAGACAAGCCACAGACTTTCTGATATTATGTCATTTGTCAACGACAGATTTAAAATGGTGCTTGCTAGCAATGATGGTAGAATCAGAAGAGCGCTGTTGAAGCTGTCTCTTGACAAGAACAAGGCGATTGGAAGATATGGGTAAATATCTCCATCCTATGAGAGAGTCTACTGACATATCTGATACCTCTCAAAATCTTGGCATTTAATTCCATTATAAACAGAAGTTTTAAGATAAAAGAAGCTACAAGGTACAAGAAGCATTCATGGGGCCACTACTGGCGTAGTCCTGTCAAAGAATTTTCTTCATTAACAGAAGATCTTCCTTGGAAGAAATTAGTGGGAGTGACACTGATGGTTCCAGAAGTTTAGTTGGTAGCAAGAATTATTAGCAAAGTTGGAACCGAACCTCTGTGGCTTCCTTTAATTATTCATCAACAAATTCTAAAGGGTAAGGTGTTCAGTCTGGACCATATGATGATGGTCGTGTTCATATTGAACAATGTAAGTCATTTCAAAAAGTCATTATGTTAAGTGCCCAGACAAAGCTACAACTGGTAATGATGGACTTTTTAAACTTCTCCTAAAACAAGTGTTAAGGATGGTTACTATAATTACAAGCACTGAGGACAAATGTTTTTCAGCAAAATTTTCTCAAGAACAAACATTTAGATTTCTAGATTCAGTGCTACGATTTGGTGTCTCATCTATGAAGCAGTATATGTAAAAGTTGGATTAAGGTAGAATTAATGAAAGTACTAGATTTACGGGTTTCTAATAAAAATGTTGTTTTTTTTTTTATTTTTATATTTTGGTCATGAGGCCCGCGAAACAGGTGTCGAAAATTAAAATGGCCCGCCGACCGAATAAGGTTGAGCATCACTGGTGTAAGTAATGAGTCTGCATAATGTTCTATATTTTGTAGCAAAAACAAGGCCCACAGTTTAGAGGCGGACATGCTGTATTGTTATTATTACATCGTTAGAGACGGCTGAGCCTGTCAGCGTGATAAGTTTTCAGTATTATATAGTCTACCGTCACGGCTAAGGGCCCCGCACCTGACGCTCGCCCAGGGCCCCGCGCACTGCTAGGGCCGCCCCTGGCCTCGCCTAGGACCAATTTACCCAAAGACCGGCCCTGTATACATACACAACTAGTGTTGAAGTCTGACATCAGATATTTCCCTTTTTTAATGGTTTTTAATTTAAGGGACATAACTTAAAAGTATACAGTTTTTGAAAATTATTACTGTATTGTTTCCCTTTGAATATCGTTCTTCTACTCGAGTTGCCTACGAGTACGCAACTTGCGTATTTAGTATGCAAATGAAGACGAAAATACGGGATTACGGTTGGGCATAAAAATACACATTATCCCCTCTGAAGCAAAGAAAAAAAAATTGCAAGTATATAAATCGTTGCGTCAATGCGGAATTGGCTATTAATAGATCTACCACAAAATAGTATCAGGTCTGTAGAACATGTAGGCATATCTGGCTGGCCACATAATGTAAACAATGTTTAGTTTTTCTGTTATTGTCTTAATGTAATCTTAGTTACGAACAGTACACGACTAAACAAGACTATGCCACTGACTAAACAAGACTATGCCACTGACTAAACAAGACTATGCCACTGACTAAACAAGAC
>JADKLZ010069550.1:0-10673 GCA_021533235.1 Biomphalaria straminea | reverse complement strand
GACTTAAATGTGATGGATGACTGCGTCAGCTTCAGTCTTCAGTATGGCTGACGTGACATTAACACTATAGATGATTTGAAAACTAGTTTGCCTATAGCTTGGAACGACATCTCACAAGTTACCTTTCAAAAAACAACACCCGCTGGGGTTTCTAGGCCAAGTCCCCGTTCTTAAGTACACGGCCGATGTTTTGAGCATCTATAATTGTAATAGAAACAATTATATATATATATATATATACAGCCCTGTGAGATGTTTTTTTTTCAATGGAACTCATTCACCAATTGTATATAAACACATTTAGCCACGTCATAATATTGATAAAATAGTGAAAAATACGTATCACGTGACAGCCTTACGTATTGCGTAATTTTATAGAACATATAGAGAAAATGTTTGTTTACGTTTGATGAATGAGGTCCATTGTGTTTATTTTTTGTCGTGGCAAAGCTCAAAGTATTGAATTAATCAATTCTTACAAATCAGCATTGATTACTTTATGGAAATCAAGCTAGATGAAGCTTGTTGGTCATAAAATCGTTAGTTATTTCTAATCTTTTAAATACTCCCTATAGAATTAGATAAAAAAAGATAAATAAAGTTTCCCTTTCAGACTTTGCGGACTATAGAGCATATGATGTAAAGGTTATCTGGTTCAGTGGAAGACGGTTAACAAGGATGTCATGTGACCAGCATAACGACCAACCGCCTTTACTTTTGTCCCAAATTATGTTTAATACCCATTAGAGCTGGGTGAACTCAGAGGCGCCCTAGGATCCCGAAATAAAATATCCCAGTCTTCACCAACATTCAAACCCGGGACCGCTCAGCCACCGCTCTTCTTAAATTTTAATATGCCTTTCCAAAAACTTTAGCTGTTTGATAAATTGTCCGCTCTTCTAGCGACCACTCTTTATATAGATCTATATTTAGAAGTAAACACTAAACTGGCTCAATAATAAAAGGGGGACAACTTTCTATTTTATCTTGCAATTCCCAGGAACAGTAGTGACGCGATTGTGTCCTAGTAGTATCATGTGTCCTAGTAGTATCATGTGTCCTAGTAGTATCATGTGTCCTAGTAGTATCATGTGTCCTAGTAGTATCATGTGTCCTAGTAGTATCATGTGTCCTAGTAATAGCATTTGTTCTAGTAGTATCATGTGCAACTCCACTGTGTTCTTATTGTATCATGTCTTCTTAGTCCCGGGCTCAATGAACCATTTCCCACTACGTCCTACGCAACGGAGTAGAAGTGTAGGGTGTGAGAAACTTACTTAAACGTCTGTTATTAAAAAGATAGGATAACTGTTCCTGGGAATTGCAAGATAAAATAGAAAGTTGTTCCCCTTTTATTATTGAGCTAGTTTATAATAATAATAATAATAATAATAATAATAATAATAATTGTCCGTAAGGAAATTTGTCTTACAATTTGTGCATTATACAAAACAAAACATTATTTTTAAAAAAATGTACATTTCCACCAGACTCACTCACAATTAACATATGAAAAGTTTACATTAGATTGGTTCTATTTAATGATCTGATTGCCAGAGGAACAAAAGAGATTTAGTGTCTATTTGTCCTTGCTATCGGTGTCTTGTATCTCTTTTGTGATGGTAAAATAGCAAAATCCTGACCCAAAGGGTGATTTTTTATTTCTAGAATCTTCTTAGATTTTGTGAGGATGTTTGCCTCCAACAGCTGCCCTAATGGGGTTTGCTTTTTGCCAATGACCTTACCAGCAGCATTTAGGATTCTCTGGAGTTTATTTTTATTCTTAGTGCTTAGATTGCCATACCAGGCAGTGATATTAAAATGTAAAATATTGCTGATGTGAGCGTGATAAAACATAGCCAATATTAAAAGAGGACAGTTTTCTCAGTAATCGTAGTCTTTGCTGCCCTTTTTTTCTGATATAATCTGTATTTGCTGTAAAATTTAATTTACTTCTAAATATAGATCTATATAAAGAGTGGTCGCTAGAAGAGCAGACAATTTATCAAACAGCTAAAGTTTTTGGAAAGGTATATTAAAATTTAAGAGCGACTATCGTCAGGATGAAGAGACAACGATCGCGACATCCTCTAGAGAGAAACTTGGTCAACTGGAGAAGGAGAAAGCGGCACCTGCAGAGAGCAATGTGGATGGCTTAGTGGGGAACATGCTCCATGCGATTTGTGACTCCCACTGACCGACCCCACCTGCACTGACCAACCGCGACCATGTTTCTTTTCGGGACGAAAAGACTAAGGTGGGGGGTAGTGTTGTAACCCTGCCTTGCACCATTGCTTGTGGTGCGCCAGAGCGCACTAGTGAACGAAAGACAGGAAGAAGAAGTGTTGTGGATCCAGCTAAATTCAGAGTCTAAATAGTCTGTGGAGATGTTCTGTCCTATGTGTTACATGAAGAACTGTAATTCCCCAGGCTACTGAATTTTACCATAGAAACACATATGTGTGTCATTATTTTCATTATCTTTATGTTGCAAATTTACACTGATAAGGTTGCATGAACTAGAAATATAGTATCAAGCTTGAACTTTTTTTTTTCTAAAATCCACAAACTTGTAACTAAAATTAACTTCTTCAAAGGATATTTTAAATTTAAATAAATTTAATATAAAAATATTAATACATCCCAGTGCTAATGTGCTGATATTACAATCTCAGCCATCAAGCTGTAAGAAGTTTGTCTATCAGAAAAAGAGAAACATTAGTATTTATAATACTTGCATCAGAGCTATTTCCTCAATGACATGTTGATAAAAATAGAAAGATTAATTTTAGTTAGCTACTTTCCATATGTTCTTTTCAATTTAAGATTTCATTATGATTTTAACTTTCAACACATCCAGCTTAGTCACTTTTTTTCCTTCAACATGATCAACCTTATAGATTTTTATTTAGCTTAAATCTTTTACATGTCAAAGTTTCACAACTTTTTCTTTAAAAAATATTAAATGTTTTTTAAAATAGTTTATGCAGCTATAACTACTTTTTGAAAAATAATATAATAATTAGGTCCTAAGTTTATCATTGTTTTATTTATTATTGGAAAATACTGTCTTGTAAGGCATCAATAATTAGTATACATAGTTAGATGTCTTAAAAATATGAAGTTCATATAAAACCTACTCATCTACTAATGTTAAGTTCATTACAGCATTGTAATTTATTTTTAATTTAATAAGAATTAAAATGAATTAATATTATCAAATCTTTGGTGTTTTTTGTGTGGATATTTAGTTAATTGAAGACTACTAACGAGGCTTAGAGTGATATTGAGAATTTTGAACTGAGATCAGTCGTCTACATATAATACCTATTGACTTCATTAATAATTAAAGAATATCTTTTATTGCAACTAGAGACTATAAAACATACACATAGATCCAGATCTAGATATCTTTCTAGATATTATAAGACAATTAGACTTACATCTTGATATATATATATGTATTATAATGTAGATCTAAATAGCCTGCCCTGTAAACTATAGGCCTAAGCTACTATGCCTAAGCCTTAAATTGCTTAAATTATAGATATGGCTTCTTTTTAATGAAGCTATTTGGTTTTAAGCTTTAACGAATAACGTGAAGTACCCTGGTTCCAGATGTCTAGACCAAGATTAGATCTAGACTCTAGACCAAGATCTAGATATAGGACTATATATAATAGTCTCTATTGACTCTATATTATATATATCTATGCAGGATGGCTGCCTGGTCGAGCGGTTAGCATGCTGGACTGTCGTTTCGATTTATCGATGGTCCCGGGTTCAAACCCTGCCCGCTCCCATCCCCCGTCGTCCTGCGGGAGGTTTGGACTAGGAAATAACTATCTTCAACTCTGAAGGAATTTCCGAAACATGTAAAACATTTACAAAACATTTGTCAAAAATGAGCCTCCGTGTAGATCTAATTTGAAGTCCCTAGGTCTAGAACTCAGATATAGGTCTAGATCTAGTTAAAAGACCAGATCTACTCTATTTTTTAATAGCACCATTCGATGCCACAATTTGTTGATATTATTAGGCTAGCAACGGATAAAGCCAATATGTGAAGAGTTTCTATACATAGCCTACATTTATTACAATTATAATTATTAATTAAATATCTTGAACCATTACTTTTTTATGAACTGTAAATCCTCCTCTTTAATTTGTATCAATCACTTTTACATAATACTTTTTTTTTAAAAATATGCTTACTTTCGAAGACATGACCCCTTA
Source organism: Biomphalaria straminea (assembly GCA_021533235.1). Classification (NCBI taxonomy): domain Eukaryota; kingdom Metazoa; phylum Mollusca; class Gastropoda; family Planorbidae; genus Biomphalaria; species Biomphalaria straminea. The sequence goes on along the minus strand of JADKLZ010069550.1, from coordinate 6,437 downwards.
GAAACAAAAAATACTTACAGATTTGTTACACATTAACATTTCATTAACGCTGGAATATAAATTATTTTTTAAAATTCGGAATAAAAGATGGTGAAAAACCAATAAATTTTTAATGGTTAACATCTTTTTGACCCATCTCAGACATTTTTCTTACAAATTATACGATGTAGATTTAATAAAAATCATTTTTCTATAACGACTCATGTGTTGCTAAGGAGCATATTCGCATATTATAGCTGACTACGCACACAGGCGTTTTGTTCGGTTTAAAATGGGGAGCATGTCAACGCTTGTTTTTTAAATAAAATTTACACATTCTTAAAGAAAAATAGACGGGCTTTTCAATGGTGACATTAACTAAACGATTACATGTCTTTATCGTAAAGAAATTCCATTTTGTTTTTTATGTTTTAAATTTCTTTATATAAAAACAATGTTAATCAATTAGTTATTGGTACCATTGTAAAGCTCGTTCATTTTTCTATAAAATACATATGTTCAAAAAAAAATATTCATTTGTTGACGTACTCCTCATTTTACGAAAAAACAAACAAGGTATAACAAGCTCACAGCCGCTAGCACGATTATTCGGCACGGTGATGTTACGCGTAAAGGATTATCACCCTTTTTTTTTTTACCTACGGGGAAAACGATATATATATATATTATTAAATGGCTTAAAATAACCTTTCTAACGGTAACATTTTTACTGTAATCGGATACTTATACTTTAAGATATGGCAGGGTGAAAAACGCCTAAAACTAAATAAAATCTTACGCAATTTTTTGAAAAGTGCGATTTTCGCTTCGGTTTTGGGTCCCTAGTTATATATTTAGATTATTATCCTCCGTCTGTCGAATATATTGTAATTTTATTTTACCTGTTTTGATACGTGATTTTTTATATTAAGTGCGCTATTCACCTACAATTTTTTATATCGTCTCTTGGAGTTGGTGGTTTATGTAATACATTCTATGATTACATGTATTAGATAATTATCCTAGTGAACTATGCATGCTAAATTAAAAAAAACATATATTATATTGTTCTTTTGGCAATAAAATTAGTTGGGCAAATTAAGGAATGACCTTTACATAATCTATCTTCTAGATCAATATGTCCGAAGAGGGAACGTTACTTTTAATGAACAAACGTCTTAAAGCAACATTTATACCATTTTAGTGTGTTGTTTTTTCAGAGGCCCAAAAATGTACGAAAAATATTTGTTAACTTTTAAATTCATGTAAAGATTACAATTAATAAATACTCACGGGTTGACACTGGGGTTATCCATCCACTCCTTGTACTGCTCACTGGCTGCTTGCAGGCACTGAGTTACTCCAAATTTACACGCTTGACTGGCTATCAGGGTCCTGGAGAGGCTGTGTTGTCAAATAAAAGATCTTCATGATCAATGGTTCATCAAAATTTTTTTCCAGAACTAGTTTAAAATCCGATTAATTTTTTTTTAAAAAGTTTGTCTCATCAAGTAGTTTGTTGATGATTTAGAACAGTGAGGCCAGAACTACGATCTGCGGGCCACATTCGGCCTATGGTGTGGTACTATCCAGCCCATGATGGCATGTCGAAGGTATCATATTTCAAAGGTATATACATCAATGTAGGTTTGTGTGGCTCATTTGCACTAGAAGTTAAAAAAAATGGCGTATGAAAACAAAAGATTGTCCACACCCGGGTCTGCTAAGCACTTGCTTTCTCTGATTTTATTCGATGCAATACAAAAAAAAAAAACACAATAAATCGGTTATCTACCCTCCCTCATTTATGACTTTTATAGTCTAGAGATTTCTACAATAGACTAAATTTAGGGTTCAAAGCATTGAAACTACCCGACATGTTGATTCTCGTACTTTCTAAATAATTCGCTTCGACTACGACACCTACAGATCAAGTGAGAGTAAAGGCTGTAAGTATACTGAGAATTTCATTTCAGAAGTTGTTTTTTTTTTACCTTGCTTTTAAGAAAAAGAGAGAAAGGCACAGAGAGAGAGAGACAGAGAGAGTTAGAGAGAGAGAGGTAGACAGAGACAGAGTGAGACAAAAAGAGAGTGAGAGAGAGAGACAGAGAGACACAGAGAGAGTGAGACAGACAGAGAGTGTGAGAGAGAGAGAGCGAGAAAGAGAGTGAGAGAAAGAGAGAGAGAGAGTGAGATAGAGAGAGAGAGAGAAAGAGAGAGAGAGAGTGAGACAGAGAGAGAGAGAGAAAGAGAGAGAGAGAGAAAGAGAGAGAGAGAGAGAGAGAGAGAGAGAGTAGAATAGAAATCTGGGGCTGGGGTTGGCGCTGTTTTGATGACTTGTTTACGTGTAAAACGCTTGTCTTCGAGTCCGGGGCTTATTGTGGCCACGCAGATCGATGTGTAATTTAAGCTGATAAACACATCGATATTCAATCCAGAGGCAGCGCCCGGCAGCGGTCTGATACTCTGTTGATTGTCTTATCCAGCTTTAGTAAAAATAAAAGGTCCCCTTTCAGACTTTGCCATCTATAGAGCAGATAAGCTAAAGGTCATCCGTCTCTGTGGCCCACGGTAAACGACGGTGGTCAGCACGACGACCAACCCCCTTTACTTTTCTCCAACTCAACTTAGGTACCTATTTGAGCTGGGTGGAATCAGAGGCGCCAAGAAATCACGACATTAAAAATCCCTGTCATCACAAGGATTCGAACCCGGTAACCCCGATTTGAAAACCTAACCCTTTACCACTCAGCCACAGCACCTCCTGATCTAGAGGTTCTGTAAAGTAGGTTTCAAAGGTTGTCGTAGTCAGGGGTGTCAATGGGGATAGGCTCCCATTGTCTATAAAATACTCCTAAAGGCATGCGTCTCAGATAGCCTCTGACAACTAAGTCCAGCACCTGACCTGCTCGTGTGGCTTAGATATTAAGCCCGGTGAAACTGCCTTTACTAACAGTTAATAATAATAATAATAATTTTATTTATAAAGCGCTGTTAACAAACAAAATGTAGGCTCAAGGCGCTGTAAAAACATTACAAACACAAACATGAGACATGACAAACTAATCTAAAAAAGTTCTAAACAGATAGGTCTTGATGTTCTTCTTAAAAGTGGTGTAGCAAGTTGTCTGTCTGAGATCAATGGGGAGTGAGTTCCAAACCTTTGGTCCGTGAACTGAAAAGGCCCGCTGACCGTAGCTTTTGAGGGAAAAACGTGGCACCACTAAAAGCGTTGAGTTGAAGGGGTGAAGGCGGCTACCTGGCGCCACAAAACCTGGAGCTTCGGGCAGATGGAGCTCGTCTACCTAGTAAGTCAGTTCATCCAGGACAGGTGTACTCTGACTTCAAACCCCCGTTAACTTGCGGTACTTTAATTAGCAATTAAACAGGTAATAAATAGACAGAGAGGCGATATAGTTTTCAATATAGTCTAACATTAGCTTTCAGTATGGTCTGCCATTAGGTTTAGGGTAAGTATGGTTCTGATATTATCCTTCATCTTTATATGTATTTAGCTGAGATCCAAGTGTTTATTGAGAAAAGGACACATCAATTGGTGTCAACAATGTCCTTAAATATTGGATGTACAAAACACTAACCGAGAATTAAAAATTGGCTCTAGGGCACTGTACATTTTTTTAATAGAATTGGCAAGACACTTAAAAATCAGTATAAGGAAATGGAAATATAAAACAATATTTTAAAAAGATACTTAAAAATAACAATTTCTAACTGAAAAAAAAAACCGCTAACTACTGCCATTTATTTGAAATTTACAAGGGTTTATTTCCCTTTCTACTGTATAAAACAAAATTAATTAATTAGTAGTAAATACTAAACAACTTGGTTCGGATTGATTCGTTTATTGTTATCAACTATGAATAATAATGCACAATTTTAACTTTATCCAAGAATGAGAAGCGGGAGACAAAACCTGTCATAACGAAACAATTTTTAATTATTTTTTTTATAACTAATTCTACAAAGTTTAAATTTGATCCGAAATGGGAGAAAAAAAAAACATGTTAAAAAGTTTTACTAGACAGACAGACAGACAGTGTGAGTTGATTTAAATCTTTGTAAGAAAAAGATCTTATTACAAGAAGAGATCAAACATTCGCTCTAATCGTGTTTTTGTTTATGTTTTTTTATATTTTTTTCATTAGCCATTAAGTTCTTTTTTTTTTAAACTAATTAAAAGACAATGTAAAGAAAAAAAGAAGAATCGTTGTTGTCCATTTATTTTTTCTTATCATATTTCTGGCTCCATAAGTTGCTAGTGAAACGATTTTTATTTAAATCGATCTTATTGTCTTTAAGGTATTTTGCATACCTTTCGCTCTATCCAGCTCTCTAGTTCATCCTGAGAGCTGTAGCGATCCTAGACGTTCTTCTTTTGGGCCTGATAAAAAGGACAATTTGTGCTCTGTGAATATATTGCATTACGCATCTATAGCAAGTGATAAGAAAGAAGAAAGCTTAATATTTTCCAACAATTTGTCTTGCGTCGAAAGCGAATGAAAACTTACATTCAAAAAGAAATTTGGATAAAAGAATTAATATTTGCGTATGGAACCAAGGAGCCGCAAGTGGCTCGCGATCCGCAGGTTGGTGACCCGGGTATAGGGCGGACGTTCTAAGAGAGACGCCACCATGAAGTTCACGGAAGCTTTGTTCTCCGTCATGGAGAGGGACTATACATTACGTATGTACTATGTAGTATACTCACATGTCTGAATGACTTGATCCTGTATTATTCAATCCGAAATATTGGTATGGTTTCTGAAGTTTGCATCTCAGATATCTCTGAAAAATGTAAAAAAAAATATATAATAATAATAACAATAATCTTTATTGTTCGTAAGGTAATTTGCCTTATAATTTGTGCATTACATCAAACAAACATTATAACTAAATAAAATGTACATTCGTACCTGTGTATTCATAATTTATATGTGAAAAAGATTATATCAAATAGTTTCTATTTAATGATCTGATTGCCAGAGGAACAATAGTGTTTAGGTCTGTTTGTCTTTGATATCAGTGTCTTGTATCTCTTTTGTGAAGGTAAAATCACAAAATCCTGACCCATGGGGTGATTTTTTTATGTCTAGAATTTTTTAGCTTTTTTTGGGGAAGTCTTCAATAAAAAATGCCCAAATGGGGTTTATTTTCTCCCATTAATTTACCAGCAGCATTTAGGATTCTATTGGGTTTATTTATATTTCTAAAGCTCAGATTGTCATACCAGGCAGTCATATTACATTTAAAATATCGCAGATGTGAGCGTGATAAAACATAGCAAGACCTTTTCACCAACATTAAACGAGGACAGTTTTCTCAGTAATCGTAATCTTTGCGTTTTTTAATTTTAAAAAATGGCTTTGAATGGAAATAAAGTTCTTTTAGAAATAAGGTTAATAGATTATCTCCTCTACTCAGGATTATCTTCTCTTATTTACCATAACAATGTAGACGATGAACAAACTTGAATCGTATACCAAGGGCCGGATTTAAGCCCTAGCAGGCGGGGCTACTTCCCCCGGGAACTCAACAACTCTACATTAAACTGTTTTAAAAAAAAATTCAAGTGTCAATGAGTTTTTCTCGTATTTTTTTTTATATTGTTTTACCTCATGGTAGTATGATTCGCTTGTAGAAAAATTATTTCTTTCCATTACTTGTTAACCTAAAAGAAATCGTCTTATAACTGGGGTTCAGAGAGTTGCTGCGTTGTACAGAATGTTTAGGTAATTTTAAACAAAACTTATATCAACTCTGTCTGTCTGTGTGTCCGTCTGTCTGGCTGACCAAAAGTTTGCATACGTTATTTCTCCGACACCCAATGAGTCAGAAAAGTTTTTTTTTTTTTTTAAATATTTTTCTTTCAATTTTACAATACGAAACGTCAACCAATGGCCTTACCATGCACAAACTCAAAAAAAAAAGTTCAATAAAATATACATATTCAATATTTTTCTATTAAAAAAAGGAAAATGGCATTTAAGCATTTAATTGAAAAGTTATCTTTGTAATCATTAAAATATTGCATGTTTCGAGATGTTAGTGTTATTATTAGTAAACAAACATTGATATTAAAGTTTTCAAAAAACGTTAAGGTGGCCTGCGCTTACTTAAATCCGGCCCTACGTTTACGATTGGGCTCATGTCAAATATTTCTGTACGAGTCCTAATGCCGCTATGGATGCTAGCAACTAAGAAATGGTTTAACAAAAGATGCTAAACCATTTATCTTAGTTTCTTTTATGCCGGCAGATGTTTATTTTAAAGCCAGAAATCAAACTTGCCTGTATTGTGTAACAAATTGTGTAAAAAGGATTAGGGTAAGGGTTTTATTGTAAAAAAAAAAAAACGAAAGCCTAAAATCTACGGCCACATTTCACGAGCTACGGGGCTTGCAAAGACCTTCCTGCAGGGAACAGTACCGGGAAAAAGAA
>JADKLZ010069516.1:2817-13396 GCA_021533235.1 Biomphalaria straminea | reverse complement strand
ATATATATATATATATATATATATATATATATATATATATATATATGCTGAACGCACGTTTATACATAGGGTTAGGGTCAGGGGCGGCCCTAGCAGTGCGCGGGGCCCTGGGCGAGCGTCATATGCGGGGCCCCATCCCATGTGTATCGTACCACATCACGCTAACGGGCTCGTGCGCCTCTAACGCTGTTGGCGAAAATGTTTATTCGTCTTTACTCTCATAATTGAATTGCGTCTTGCGTCTGATTCTTTGTCTGTCTTTTTGTCTATACTGTAATGACTTGACGCGTAGAAGTATTGGGAAAATCGGGTATCCATAGAATGACGTGACGTAGGGATTAAAAACTAGGATGACATAACGACGAAAGATAGAGACGGACGTGACGCCTAGAACTAGCAACACGATTTCTGACTGTGTCCTTATCTTTGAGTATTAAAGTGTAAATAAGTTCAAGTTCAACTATCGTTGCTCAAGTTATTGCATGTTTCTGTAAGCGTGTGTGAACGATCTCGCAAGTCAACTTATACAACTATACAATTATAAAACCACGTTTTAACAGAAGTGGCGACCCCCGACAGGCCGATCTCGATTTTTGACTCTGAATCTAGGCGTCAGTTGGATCTTCGACTCTGTTTTCATCTATCTACAACTTAGATCTACAGTTTACATATTGACAAGTACACTTGACTATCAGTTTTTCACTGGATCTAGCCTACGTTTGTGTCATTAGGTCTGGACTGCAGCTGGATCCTTTTGGCATCGCTTATTCCAGTGGATTTAGCAGAAGAAGAAAAGTTCGAAACTATTTTGGACTCAACTCTACCAGTCACAGTGTGGCGTGGCCAGCCATTTTGTATGTTTACTAAGATCTACAAGTCTTAACACTCGAGATCCATTGCAAGAAAGTTATTTCGTCCGTTGCAAGTATTTAAGGACAGTCAGTCGTTAATATACCTCCAGTATACCTCATTACGGCAGTTTGGATATTTTATTGGAGTACAGAAAGTCACCTCTGGATATATTTACTATTTGGATCTACAAGTCGACCGTTGACGTCACCTTTCGTCACCTTGGCTTGTTGGATTATATTGTTCGCAAGACTGTTGCAGTATTGCTGTACTTCTAGATCTACCATCTACATCTACACACGAGTGATGATAAACCCTACTATCACACTGCGTGATTTTTTATTCAACTTTTAAAGTTGAACAACGTTGTATTCATCAAAAGAGAGAGTTGGACTTAGCCATTTTTCCTCATCTCTCTTGAGACAGCACCACTAGCTTGTCTCAGTGACTTTTGTTCCTGACCAGTGACCTGAAGCCAGAAGACAGCACCAACAGATCAACATTCCGGAACCGTGAGCCGTGGAACCTGACCGAACCAGAGGACTTCGTACCTGTACCATATTTTGAGCAGCACCAGGAGAGAGTGACACAACGTTGTACTGCCGTCAAGTAGCCTTTGTGGGAGCACACCTTACCTTACCTACGTCAGTGGGGACCGTGTGTGGAACTGACCAGTGGCGTTCCATGGACCGAGGGACAGATTCTGACTAAGATAAGTTATATCTTCTTCTCCATTAGTTTTAAGTCTGTAGGGATAGTAGATCTTTGTTAAGAGCAGATTGCCTGATCAGGGCGTCATGAGGGCATAAAAAAGCGGGTCTACTCATTAATGAAGTCTCAGTAATTGTTTAGATTGTCTCGTCTTGTTTGTATCTTCGTCATAAAATCAATCTAGATCTTTTATTATATTTTTTTTACAAGTAATGTGACGTTATATTCGTTGTACCTTTCTTGTCCTCTCCTTAAAAAAGTCTCATCTCATTAGACTAGATTTATTTTTTGTGTCTTATTACGTCTATTTTACTTTATTATTATTATATATTATTAATTTTATCTTAAGTGAGATCAGGTAGGCCATGTTTAGTCTAGTATAAGTTCTAGACTGTTTTCGAGTTATAACTACATTGTTATATACTCATGAGAACGTAGATCTATTTATCCTAAAGACATCTGAGTCTAAGGATTTAATTATATTTATATATAGATCTTTTGTCCCGATTTAATCGGTTGACATATTGTAGATGTGTTCAAACACATTCTAAGTGGTCAGAGTTTTTATCAGTATCACTAAAGTGTGATTTACTGTTGGGAGGTATAATATTGAGATATTTGAGTTATTTGAGGTATATTATTGAGTTATTTGAGTATATTTGAGTATATTGAATCTAGACTAGAGACTAGAATAGTCCTAGAGTATTATTTGGCAATAAGTAAGTCCAATAAGAAGTGAGGTATATTTATATATGTACATGTGTATGTGGCCAGAAGTAAGTCCACTGAATTAAGTTGCAATTACATTTAAGAGTTTGTGGCTGTGAGTAAGTCCACTTGAGTTTTAATATAAATCTAGATCTATGTTGTTGTGGCAGTGAGTAAGTCCACTAAATTGATATTTGTTGATATTTGAGATAAGGCAAAGGTGTCAAGAGTTGACTATATTTATATATATATATATATTATATATTGAAAAAAAGTATTTAACTAAATTGTGGTATTTAGGCCAGTAGGGAGGCCATATCAATACAGTATTTATTTGAATTAATCATAATGGCAACAGCTCCACCATATGATTATATGGAGACTTTTCGCCAGCAAATTATTGCTGAGGCAAAGCAGCTAGAACTTAAAGGGAAGGACCTAGCTAGCTATGTACAACAAATGGTGACATTAGAGAGAGATAGAATGGATAAGGAAAGAAGGGAAGAAACAGAAATAAGGGAAAAAGAAAAAGATAGGGAAGCCCAATTAATAAAAGAAGAGGCTGATAGGAAATTACAATATGACCTTGAGAAACTAAGAATTGAGGCTGAGCAGAAACAGAAAAAATCAAACAACTCTAATACAAATGATAATTCTAATACTGGCAGTGTAGACAATCACAATGAAACTGATAGTAGTAATAATAATAGTAATACAAACAACACTACTAATGTTGCAAGTGACAATAGCCATTGGTTAAGGAAAAAACTACAACCTTTCCAAGAAGCTAGGGACTGCATTTCAGACTATCTAAAAAGATATGAAATAAAAATGACAAACTGTAATATAAGGGAGGAGGAATGGTCTCAAATTCTGCTTGATTTTGTGCAAGGACAGGCTCTTACAATATGCCAAAATCATGATCACACTGTGCAAAATAGCTACCAAACTTTAAAAAAGGAACTGCTCAATGCATATGGCCACAATGCTAGCACATTTAGGAAAAAATACTTTGATAATACTCCATCTAATCAGACAGAACCCCAAACCACTATAAATATGGAAAAGGACTATTTTAATAAATGGCTAGGATTTGAGAAGATTGAAAATTCATTTGAGGGTTTAAAGAATTTTATACTAGTAGACAATTTCATTGCTAAATGTGACCCCCAACTACAATCTTTTATTAAAGAGAGAAATCCTAAAATTTTAGATGATGTCACTGAAATCATAAGAACATATAAAAATGCCTATCCTAACAACCCTTTTTCATGTAAAGACAAAAAGAATATTGATCTAGTTGGATACACTCAAGAAAATACTGATAGGAGTAGAAATAGAAGCAGGGATAGTCAACATTCTAGATACAATAATAGTAGAAATAGAACAAACAACAGAGATGTAGTGTGTTACAGATGCAATAAAAGAGGACATTTAGCTATGAACTGCTGGGGAACACAAAATAGGTCAAACAGTAGAAATAATTACAATAGATCAGGTAGTGCAAACAATCACAATAGATCAGGTAGTGCAAACAATTACAATAGAACAGATGATAGGAACAATTACAGATCAGACAGTAGTAATAGATACAACAATTACAACAACAATTACAGTAATAACACACACAGTGGAAACAAAAGCAGGGAATACAAAAGTAGAAATTCTGATAGAGTTTATTTTGTTAGGGAAAACAAAAACAATTTTGCCTTTTATCCAGCCTTTATAAACAATGTGCCTATTCAAGCGATTAGAGATAGTGGATCTAATACATTGGTCGTCAGGGCTGATCTGATTGAACCACAGTACTATAAGGGATATAGTAGAAAAGTTGAGTTAGCAGATGGCAGTATAAAGGAGTTTAAAGTATTTAAAGTGTTCATTGAGACACCATTCTATACTGGTCATTGTGAGGGAGTAGCTATGCCTAATATGAGACATGACATGTTAATAGGAAATTTGACAGGTTTGAAAGAATGCTCCAAACAAGAAATTGAAGCATGGGAAAAGAAATATGAAATGTTTAAACAAAACAAAAAGACAAAATCAGATAACTATATAAGCAATATGGTTATAACTAGATCTAAAGATAAGCCTAAAGTAGAAACACAGAAACCTAGTAATATAAATAATGAAACAGTTAATGTTGAAGAAAATAAGGAGAAAGAAGAAGAATTAAAACAATTTGAAATACAAAGTCATGAGCATAATAATATAGACATAAAACAATTTGAAATACAAAGTCATGAGCATATAGACACAGAGCAACAAAAAGAGGTACCTAAAGAAATTAAAAATGAAGAATTGAAAGGAACAAACAAACTAGCTCAAGAACAAAAACAGGATAACATAATTGGGAAAATCTATGATAGGATTAGTGATAAAAGGAACAATAATCCAATTGAGAAATTTGTCATAGAAGAAGGAATACTGTTTAGAAAAACAAAACTTAATGGTAGAGAAATAAAACAGTTAGTTTTACCTCAAAAGTATTGGAAGGACGTCATGATTTTATCACATGATAGTAATTTGAGTGCACACAGAGGTATTAAGAAATGTTTCAGAAACTTAGCAACTCAAGTGTTTTGGCCTAAAATGAAGGTAACTGTATCAAATTACATAAGGTCATGTGACATGTGTCAAAGAAGAGGACTTAAGGGTAAATTAGGTAAAGCTCCATTACAGACAATGGATGAACCAAACAAACCATTTCAAAAGATAGCAATAGATATCATAGGACCGTTGACTAAAACTGAGCACAATAATAGATACATATTGACAATAGTGGATATGTTCAGTAGATATCCTGAAGCAGTAGCATTATCTAATATAGACACAGAGAATATTATTAATGCTTTAGATCAAAAGTTCATAGTGAGACATGGGATACCAAAAACATTGCTATCAGACAATGCATCCATGTTCACATCTGAATTATTTAAAAGATGGACATTAAAATATGGCATAGAACATATTAGATCTTCAGCATTCCACCCAGAGGCCAACGGCCTTTGCGAACGACTAAACGGAGTTATAAAGAGAGCTTTAGCTAAAATTGTAGAAAACAATCAGAAAAACTGGGATCAATATATTAACTTTGTTCTATTTTCTCTTAGAAATAATATTCATGAGGCAACTCAATTTTCACCATATGAGTTGGTTCATGGAAGGAAACCCAGGGATGAGATACAAATTTTTAAAGAAAGCTTAATTATAGACAAAGAGGAAAATGAAAATATTAATGAAACAGTATTAGATTTAAAACAGATATGGAAAGAAGCTTATGAGAATAATATGAAATATAAAGAAACAGTGCATGAGAACTTAAATGAAAAAAGAAAATTAAGGAAGTTAGAAGTAGGAGATAAGGTATTACTTTTGGTAATTGACTTAAAAAACAAATTAGGAAAACAATGGAAAGGACCATTTACTGTCACACACAAAACAAGTGAAGTAAACTACAAGATAAACATGAATGGGAAAATAAAAACTTACCATATAAATAATTTGAAACTATACACAGAAAGAAATGAAGAACAATTTCAAGGGATAAATACAGAGGTAGACAATGAAAATCAAATTAATCAAATTCAAAACTTAGATGCAGAAAATGAAGAAATTGATAACCAAATACATGAATGTTTCATGGTATTAATTAATGAGGAAACTAAAGAAAATGATATTAAAAATATACCTATACTAGAAACTAAGGATAATCAAACATGGGAAAAGTTAAATTTGGGAAATTTATCTCCAGAAAAGACAAGGGACATAATGAACATTGTTAGTGATTTCAAAGAAATTTTTTCAAGTCTGCCAGGGAAAACAGACATCATAAAGCATGACATGAAACTGACAAGTGATAGACCTATTTTCATGAAGTCTTTTAGGATTTCATTACAGTGCATTAAATTTACATTTACAATAATCCATGTAAACTGGAAAGCTTTTTACTGGGAAATAAATTTGTATTGTTATCTGATAGACTGTATAGGTGATTTCTGATTCTACAAGAATATAATTTTGAACTACAAGCAATAAAAGGGGAAATTAATATTGTGGCAGATATGTTATCAAGAGTTACTGTAGGATAGAACTAGTGTAAATAATGTTCATTGATTTCAATTTATTGATGCATGTATATTGTTATGTTTTGTTTAGTGGGCATGAATAAGTTGTTTGTATGGATACTGTAGTTTATTCATTTGAAAGGGAGATAACTCAATTAATTTTAATTGGGATTTTTTTTTTTTTTTTTTTATTAATCAAGGGAGATAAGTATAAAATATCAGTAATGAAGACAAAAGTATAAACTAAAGTAAGTATGATCATCTAAAGTCATTATTTTATTTTTTTTAAATCATTAACGCTCATTGTGTAAAGATTAGGTCAATTGGAAATGGTAAGTGGAGAGAAGATACAACTTATTAGTGCCCAACAAAAAAGTTAGGTAAATTTATTGGAAAAGTTTTTCTGATACAAATATTACATTTTGTCCGACAGGAAAGGTTTGGTGATGTTCCAAGTGTCTACACATACGCTATGCTGTTGACAGTAGCCTACACATACGCTATGCTGGTGACAGTAGCCATGTTAAACCTATATGCCTATGGAATCAGCAAAGGCATCTCCATATATGAACTATGAACTGTTATGTCACTTTAACTTTTTATGCCTATGGAGTCGGCAAAGGCATCGTCCCATATGACTGTTTATGGACTATACACACTCGTTTTGAGGGACTCTCTTGTATTATTCATGAAAGAAACTACGTTATTTATTTATGGACTTTGGGCATGGTTTAATTATTGATGGACTCTTGTATTCTTTATGGAAGAGACTACCTACGGATTGTGTACATAGTGTAATCATTTATGGACTTTTGCGTTGGTAGTGGAAAAGACTATGATAATGAACTGTGTTGTACTTTATCATCATCAACGACAGTAGTGATGATTGGAACAGTATTTTATTTCCTACCATAAACTATAGTAGAACTGTACATATGTGGACTTGTATTCATGAATTCAAGGTGTCTATCAAGACTCAAGAGCAAGATATATGTTGTGGTCTTTTTCCCCAATAATGGCCATGTAAATTGTAAGACATATGACAGTAGGAGGTAGAGTTTTGGACTTGTGGACTGAAAAAAAATTGATTGACAATTTTTTTTTGATAAAGGGGGGAGGAAATATGTAATGACTTGACGCGTAGAAGTATTGGGAAAATCGGGTATCCATAGAATGACGTGACGTAGGGATTAAAAACTAGGATGACATAACGACGAAAGATAGAGACGGACGTGACGCCTAGAACTAGCAACACGATTTCTGACTGTGTCCTTATCTTTGAGTATTAAAGTGTAAATAAGTTCAAGTTCAACTATCGTTGCTCAAGTTATTGCATGTTTCTGTAAGCGTGTGTGAACGATCTCGCAAGTCAACTTATACAACTATACAATTATAAAACCACGTTTTAACAATACATTCGGCTTCCCTTTTCACCAGTGCATTATTTGCTGTGCTAGCGACTGTCAACAGCGCCTCTCTGAATTCTTTCGTTTGATATCGTATAGCTTTATAACTTTTCGAGGCGGCACTTTCACCTTGTTTATGACAGTGACTTTGAGAGTTGCATTTAGCCATGTCTCCTAAAACAAATTTTAGATTATGACAGCCTCACGGAGTGTAAAATTCTTAACTGTTTATGCGAATAATGCGCGCCTTTAACTCCTGGTGCTTTCCTTTCATGATTAAATTATTGTCAGATTCCTTGATAAGACAATCGGCGAGATCCAGACCAAGCTCTCCAGCACGACGAAAAGAGTCTTTGAGAAACTCTTTCCTGATGAGTTGTCAAAATCTAAAAATTCGATGAAGTGTTCTCCACCTTAATGTCTCTATCTGATACGTCTACATAGCTATATATATAGGACACCTGCTTCTTGATTGATGTTATCAATAATATTCCTTTTTACTTCTGATACAATCAGTTACATAATATTGTTTTGAATCTAATGTCCGAAGTAATGGTCGTGAGCCTCGGCGTTCTTATTTACTCAAAGATGGTTGGGTCGAATTAGATCGGCATCTCAACCAAGCATAAAATTAACCTTTTTTTTTTGGCACACAAAAATTAACTGTTCTCCCACGAAATACTTGTGGTTAAAACTGCGCGCCAGCGCATTTTTTTTTTTTTGTAATTTGTTCTAGCATCATGTTATCCATGGTGCTACCATTGGACATTCTCAGATCTAAATCCAACCACGCGAACGCACACTGAACGTGATTCACAAAAACATCGTGCTGTCGAAGTTTATTACGTAACCATAAATATCTTACATAGTAATTTCATATCGTATCAAACATCCTACATTCAACAAGCTAATCTCATATAATGACTATGACAATGGAATCTCCGATCGCGGGGCCCCCCTCCGGCGCGGGGCCTGGGGCGGTTGCCCCACTTGCCACCCCCTAAGGCCGCTACTGCATACATTGATTATGCCTAGGGATACCTCTGTGAAACTTTTAAACATTTTGTATTTATCCCCTATAATTTGCTAGAATTTAATGTAGGTTTGTGTAAAGTATGCAGTTACTAAATTATGGTTAGGATAGTTTCTTTATTTTATTTAAAAAATTTTTTCTCAGTCAAAGCTCCATCAGTTGTTACCCTTGCCATCTTGTATAAGCCAACGAAACTTTTTCAAAACATTTCTTTATAGCATAAAAAAAATAATAAAAAATACTGGCCTGGACTAATATGTTTTACTGAATTTATCGAAATAATGCTATTAAATATAATCTTCGTTTACTTTAAACTTTTTAGAAGGACGTTTAGAGACAATGTTTCTTTAGCCTCTTCATTATAAGTGATAAAAATCAAAAGTTTCGATAATTTCTATAGATATTTACATTTATTTATTTTAATATACTTGCATTTTTATATGTGTAATATGTAAGCACACTTGATTTATTTAGATTTTCGCAGGCCGCATAAAACACTTTGGCGGGCCGCATGTGGCCCGCGGGCCGTAATTTGCCTACCACTGAAGTAGATGATTGTAATAAATAGACGATGTAAAAGTTTCTGAGACCCACGGTTAACGAGGGTGTCATGTGGCCAGCACAAGGACCAACTATCAACTGCCTTTACTTTCCCCAACTAGTGTCAAGAGTAGGGTGGACTCAGAGGCGTCCACACAAATTCGGAAATTAAAAATCCCAGTATTTGCCGAGATTCGAATCCAGGACCTCTCGGTTCTTTAAATAACAGTCCCATACATTTTTAAATAATAATTTAAGTATATTGTTAAAAATTATGTCCATATTTTTCTCACTATAGAATATAAGCCAAAAAAAAAATGGCTATGGCGAATATTAAATAAAACTTTGAAGACAAACAAACTAACTTAATGAGTGTGTCTTCATTGTGTTTCAGACTCACACGTAAATAGGCTTAATTAAATGTTACATCCGGGGTACAGAATAAGGAAAGATTGGATATTTCCATACATGGCGGAAAAAGTAAAAATAGTTAGATCTAGCTTGTATCCTGTTTACATAAATAATGAAAGTGTTGATAGGTTCTTTTTTAATGTAGCTCACTTTGGACCTATGTCATTGCTATAGGCAATTCTTGGTCATATCATTTCATTTATGTCTTATATTGATATAAACCCATGTTAATATTGCCTGATAGTCGAGACGATGTACAGTCATAACGAAATATAAAAATACAAAACCTTAACTAAGGGGAAGAACACAACATTTATAACTATTTCGATCAGCAATGTAGATTGTTTCCCTTTTTCAAGATCCAACCAAAGTATTAATTACCAATAATTAATTGACTAATTTGTAAATGTTTTTATTGATTCAAGTTTTGTTAGGTACAATAAATGATTGGGTTTCAACTGACTCAGAGAATGGGGTAGGGAGAAATAACGTGTTTACAATGTTTAAGAGACAGACTGATTTGTATGACAAAGTTGTAGATCATCTGTAGAACTTACCAGGAATTGTATTTCATGTACATACAGAGTTTGTTCCTTTTTCTAATGAAATAAAACATCTGAGCAGAAAATATCCGGGACACTCCAGGACACTCCCACCACTCAGGAAACAAAAGAGTGGTTGTGACGACTGTCTAGTGAGTAGTACATGTCTAGGTGGTAGAGTAACAGCAGAGCTTTTGAATAACTGGACGCTAGGTGAGTACACAGCTAGTACACAGTTAGTACAAATCTAGTACACAGTTATTACAAATCTAGTACACAGTTAGTACAAATCTAGTACACAGTTAGTAC
>JADKLZ010069506.1:0-11382 GCA_021533235.1 Biomphalaria straminea | reverse complement strand
GCAGGAGAAAAACTAAAGCAAACTAGTGAGACAAAATAGCATGGTCGCAGCCCCCGGGGGGGGGGGGTATGACTTGTTTGCGTACCAGATGCTGGAAGTCATTAATAAACTTAGCGAACTAATTACACAAAATATACTTTAAAAAAAAAAACGCTTACTAAATTAAGTGTAGTTGTATCAATAGGGTTTGTTGCTGAACATATATGTGTCAGACGCGAATAGCCCAATTTTTCTGTAAAGGAAATTACAAAAGTCATTTCTTCTATATATCTTCTATATAAAATTCAACCACAGACCTATATATACTACAATAAATTTACGTTTTTGATTTCGAGTTTCGATTTATTTAGTGGTTACTGTTTTACTATTGCATACCAAGTATTAGAGTTTAGAAAAACCCAGTTTCTTTTCTTGTGCAATTCTACATATCATTTCTCTGTTAGTAAAGGCCCTATAAAACTTGAATAGATCTAGTAGTAGTATAGATTCTATCCTATGCTATTCCTATAGTCATTTTTTGTTAGAATAAAGTATAGATATTAATAAAGACTAAAGTTGATTAATTATTAGATTATTATATATAGACATAGGACATAGATCTAATAATATAGGCTACCGTAATACATTTACCATAATCTATACTTAACTTAATGTACTTAACTAGATCTATAGATCTATCTATAATTTAGTCAATCTAGATCTATACAATATTCACTATAATACTTTTTCTTATTTAATAAGTTAGTACTTAGACTTAGATCTATTATAGTTTATAATAGATTTACTTTTCAATGCCTAGACCTAATACAAAAATGGCTAATGATTTCTAATGACTGTTTTTTTTTATAGTAATAGGCCTACTAGATCTAGGTCTAGACTTAACTTAAATCTAGTCTAAAATAATGACTGTCTAGGACTCGAGATGATTGAGACTTTCACATACAGACGTTGTTAGTAATACGGTTAATAATTTCGGCTGAATGTCGGCGGGCAAAAACCAAGGTTAGGAGGATACTTATTAGGGAACTCTTGTATGCTGATGATGCAGCATTGTAGCTGACTCTGATATTCAGCTCCAGACCCTGGTTTACAAACTATCTGCTGCTTGCCAGAAGTTCGGTAACCTGCAACCGCAGCTGTGTATCAAGGATTGGCCTCTTTAGCCACACAAGAAGTTGCAAAGGGAAAACATCGTCTCACGAGACGTAAAATGCCACAGAGAGAATGTCGGCTGAAAGTAAACTGTATTCATATATAAAATTCTTTTTTTTTTTTGTACTAAAAAAATAGGTGCCAGTACTCATGATAGATTGCGTAACTTTCAACTACTAATAAATTAACAATTAACGTTGAAATACTATAAAAGTAATAATTTTTCCAGACATTGAAAAAAGGTGCCAGTACAAGTACCGGTGCGTACCATCACAAAAATATATGTATAACTCAATCTTCTTTCATTTAATTTTTTTGCGGGGTTATTTCTACTTAATACATTGATACCGGATCGATTTATATAGGGCCTAAGTATACAAGCAGGATCTCAAGCATTGGGTTCATTTATTTTTTAAATAAAAAGTTTTATGGAAGAGGCAATTATGGGCGCCCGCAGGGATGTGCCTCTGAATTCTGAGTAGTCACGTTTTAGCCATTAAAAAATATTAATGAAATACTTCTTCCAGGTGTGTTTTTTTTTATTACTTAGATGTAGATTTAATCAGAATCCAGGCGACGCGGTATACTAGAGAAAGCCGAGAAGATCGAAAAGAGCTGGGAAACCATAAAAAAACAAAACAACTAGCAATAGACTGTGGAGAGTGACGTGTTTTTGTTGAGGTCATATGTTCTCTGAGGAACCCAAAGAAATGATGATGATGAGGGGTTGTCACGGTCAAAGAAGATCTTTGAAGGTAGCTTGAGTAAAAGGTATCATATGCTACAGTGCAAGTGATCTTTGAAGATGCTTCTTTTGAATAAAGATCTTATGACCGTGACAGACATTCCTATGGTGATTTAACAGAAGGCAGGAGATCCGCTGGTCTTCCACTGCTAAGGTACACTGGTGTATGCAAACGCGACATAAAGCTCTTCAAAGTCGGCACTATCAGCTGGGAAAAAGTGGCACTGGATAGATCCACAAGAAAAGTAACCTTTAAAAGTAAGTCCTGGATTGCAGATGCCAAGCACAATAGAAGTAGAAATAATGGTGAACGTACAAAGGATTGGCCTCTTTACTCACACAAGAAGTTACAAGGAATAAAATCATTTAAAGTTTAAAATCATTATAAAATTATTTTTTTTTCTGTTCATGAAATTGTGTATCGAAAAATGCCGGGTACTTGAAATAAGCTAGTACTAAAAACACAACACAGATCTTGGGTAAAATACTCATCAAACAAAGTACTGTAAATGTGCACTTTCCCGCGCTATTTTTAACTCTTTTTCTTTTTATAGCCTCTATCTGGTTTGATCTCAACCACCCGTATTTTTGTGCATAATTTTTTTTCTCTATCAGGCACACTTATTATTATATCATAATAATGTCAGTTTAATTTATAAAGAGAACTGAAAAATGCAAAGTTATATAGGGAAAAAAGCCACTTCCGGCCCAATAGTTTTGAAAAACGATACGAAACGAAATAGCAGCAACAAACCCTATTAGTTTTTATTAGACAACAATGAAATTTGTAATAGATCTTGAATCTAGACTAACAATATAAATCTTTGCGATTAGAAATATTTTACCATTTATTTTTGGTTAGTTCAAATTCATGCTTTTAGCTTGCTCTCAGCGCTCCCTCAGACCCCCTTGCTGACAAGAGCGGGCAGTCTACAATTTTTCCACTAACTCAAGGAAGAGCATATTCTAGGGCGCAATAATCATATCATTTATCTTGGAAATCACCAGAAAGAAACTATTCTAGCATACACCAGACTTCTGAATAAAAACAAATTGATAATTATAGCGCTTACGGGGGGCACCTCTGTTACGCCGTCCAGATATATATATATATATACAATATACAGTGAAATATCCTGCTGTTAAAAAGTTTTATTTCAAAAGCCTAATGTGCTATTCTTACTGACTTAGACCCTCCCGAGCCGTTCGATATAAAATCTAAAGCAAACTACTGTCACCTAGATCTAATTCCAAGAGCGTAGTCAAGATAGGTTACACATTTCTACAAATGGCTGGGCTCCATTAATAAAGTGCTAGTCTAGTAATAGTAATAGACTAGTAATACTAGTCATCTGCCGAAATTGAAGAACACTAAATGTTGCTCAATGAAGTCAATTTTAGACATCGTTTCTAAATCAAGGAAATCATGCCGAAGTGGGAGTCGATCCCTTTGAAAGGTTGTGAAAGAGCGTTGCATGAGTTTTGCGGGACATGTTCTCCGACAAAATGAATTACGTATAATAACACCCTAGTACAACTTGGCGCCACAATTTCATTGAGGTCCTTGGAGCAGGTGGAAAGAGGCTTTAGACATTGGCAGTGACAGATTTTAGTGGAAACAGCTTACCGCGAAACGCACCGAACGGCGCGGGAGGTTTTAAGTCATTAAGAATAGCACATTAGGTTTTTGAAATAATTTTTTTAATAGCAGGATATTTCACTGTAGACACCTTAGATTATGCATTTGTTGGCTTCTAATACTGTAAAAAGTGCTTGGCGGCGGAAAAATCCCCACCCCGAAAAAAAAATCCTGGCTACGCCCATGCACTACATTATTAAAAGAGTGACCTATTGTAGACCACAGTGAACTTTATCCATAGTCCTAATAGTTCTAAACTCTCTGACCCAAACTTCTGTTCGGCCTGGTCTCGCATTACTGGGAATCTTGTAGACACCTGAGGGTGCACAGGTAGAGAACAAATAAATACTTCGGGAGTGGAGAGTGATACCAGGAGTAGGGCAGTGAATATATGAGTTAGGGAGGGGATGCTTTCTTTCATGACCGCGATTCTATAGATGATGCTATAGCGAAGATATTTACTTACGGAAACCTGTTTTGATTTATTAATACAGGCATGTATATACTGTCAAATATAGGATTTATTATAACATAGAATTTATAAAAAAAAAATCATGATGTTTATTAAAACATGGGATTTATAAAAAAAAAATCATGATGTTTATGAAAACATGGGATTTATTTTAAAAAATCATGATGTTTATTAAAACATGGGATTTATAAAAACAAATCATGATGTTTATTAAAACATGGGATTTATTAATACGTGGTTATTTGGGTCTCGGTTAGAACATATTTGTGTTTCGACCAGCACCGCGCTGGATGTACAAAACGTGCCATCTAGCTATCTATATAAATTTTTTTTTTCGCTCAACAGTTTGAACGAGAAGCAAGCATGCAGTAAAGGAAAGATCACTCTCTTATTTCTGCACGAAAAAAGCAAGAGGGCGGGAGGAGAACAAGCGAGCACGGCTCAGGAAAAAAAGAAGTAATTTTCACCCGTCACAGCGGATGGCCATGGTCGTGTGTTTTGCGCGCGGGAGTGTCGTTTGGATTTATCGATAGTCCCGGGTTCAAACCCTGACCGCTCCCATCCCCCTTTGTCCTGCGGGAGGTTGGTCTAGGAAGTTAACTGTCTTCAACTCTGCAGGAACATCCGAAACATGTCAAACATTTTACAAACAAACTAAAATAAGACATACGAATTCTAGTCTAGATCTGCATGTCTTACCTACGCGTTTAATCTTAATACGACTAGGTCAATTTGATCAGGATTAGTAGAGCCACAAAACCAGGAGCTTCGGGCAGATGGAGCTCGTCAGCCTAGTAAGGCAATTCATCTAGGAGAGGGGTACTCTGACTTCAAACCCACGCTGCCTTGCGGTACTAAGGCTTCAGGAGACAACCTCGAGGAAAAATCAGGAGTGAAGCCCCTTAGGCGTTGGGAGTATCAGCTACGGAATTCCCTCCGGCAGCTTCTGCAACTGAGTTGGTGCCAAATGTAATGCGTCGCGTTCCTTTGGATCACATCAGCAAGGTCGAGAGAGGGATCATGACGCATGGGCCACCCATGACCCCTTTATCTGAGGCCCAGGAATGCGCCCCGGAGAGGACACTCTGGTGCTGCTGCAAAGTGGCTAAAAAAACACGGGAGACAACAGTTACGGGTTATAAGTCCAACTTGATTGGCGTAATGTATGGACGCCACGGGTTGTCTCTGACGGTGGGAGAGGTCTTCGTGCCTCACTGATCAGCTACCGCCCGCCTCAACCTGGGCAGCCCCCAGACAGTTGGGTGCTTATCCGCCACAGCCTGCCTGCTCTAATGGGTGCTTAGAGCTTAGTATAAAACGACAAGTAGGCTGTAAACTTGCACCAAGCAACAAAAGAAGAAAAATGAAAAAGAAAATTCCTATTATGCGACTAGCGACATGGAACGTCAGGACAATGTGTCCTGGTCTTACAGATGACCTACGGCAGGTCGACGATGCAAGGAAGACGGCAGTCATTAACAACGAGCTGAAGAGACTAGGCATTGACATTGCGGCTCTCCAAGAAACCCGATTGGCCGAAGACGGCATGCTCCGTGAAGCTGATTACACTTTCTTTTGGAAAGGAAAAGCACAGGAAGAGACGCGAATGCATGGTGTGGGCTTTGCTGTCAAGAACAGTCTACTTCCAACAATTGTACCTCCAGTTGGTGGCTCGGAAAGGCTACTAAGCATAAGTATGATGACTACATCTGGAAAAGCCACTCTAATTAGTGCCTATGCCCCTACACTATGTTCACCCCAAGAGGACAAAGACAAGTTCTACGAAGACCTAAAGGAAGCCATTGAGACTATTCCTCAAAAAGATCACATTTTCATTCTAGGTGACTTCAATGCAAGAGTAGGCGCAGACCACACTACCTGGCCAGACTGCCTTGGGCTTTTTGGAATAGGCAGGATGAACGAGAACGGGCAAAGACTTCTTGAATTCTGCGCATACCATAAGCTCTGCATTACGAACACATATTTCAGGACAAAACCACAGCACTGTGTCTCATGGAGGCATCCTAGGTCTGGACACTGGCACCAGCTGGATATGATACTGACACGGAAAAGAGACATTGGAAACATACTGCTGACACGTAGCTTTCAAAGTGCGGACTGTGATACTGATCACACTTTAGTGTCCTGCCGGACAAGACTACGGCCTACTAAGATTCACTCATCACAGGGAAAAAGTAAAGCACGCCTGAATACTGCAAACACAAAGAATGCTGATCTTAGCTTCGAATTTACAAAGAAATTAGAAGAAGCTTTCAAAAACTTTTCAGTGACTGAGGTAGAAAAAACCTGGACGGTCATACGTGATACTATGTACCAAACATCATCACTGGTCTTTGGCAACAAAACAAAGAAAAATGAAGACTGGTTTGAAGCAAGTCTGCAAGAAATGGAAACTGCCACCAGAAACAAGAGAGCAGCCATGCTAAAATACAAGAAGGAGCCCACCCCTGGCAACTTACAAGCACTCAGATCTACTCGAAACGATGCCCAACGAATAGCAAGACAGTGCGCAAATAAATATTGGCAGGACCTATGTGAAAACATCCAATCCTGTGCCGACTGTGGTAACATCAGAGGACTCTACGAGGGCATGAAAAAAGCCTTTGGACCTCACACCAGCAAGTGTGCCCCACTTAAGTCAAAAGATGGCTCAATCATTAGTGATCGTGCACTGCAAATGGAGCGTTGGGTGGAGCACTATGCAGAACTTTATCAGATTGAAAATGTCATCTCGCCAACTGCTTTATCTAACTTCCCACCACTTCCAGTTTTGTGCGAATTAGACGAAACACCCTCTGTAAAAGAACTGAGCACAGCCATTGACATGCTTGCACACGGGAAAGCACCCGGAGGAGATGGTATTCCTGCTGAAGTCATTCAGGCTGGGAAGCATGCCCTAATCAGGCCACTCCATGATCTGCTAAGTTTGTGCTGGGAGCAAGGAATGGTCCCCCAAGAATTGAAGGATGCCAACATTGTAACAATTTACAAAAATAAGGGCGACCGCACCGACTGTAACAGTTATAGAGGCATCTCACTCCTTAGCATAGTTGGGAAGGCTTATGCCAGAGTAATACTGAAGCGGCTGCAGATCTTGGCAGAACGAGTTTACCCAGAATCGCAGTGTGGCTTCAGAGCTGGTAGATCCACAACAGATATGATCTTCTCCCTGCGGCAGCTACAGGAGAAAAGCAGAGAACAAAGGCAGCCCCTCTTTATAGCCTTTATTGACTTGACCAAGGCGTTTGATCTTGTCAGCAGAACCGGCTTGTTTGCTGTATTAGAGAGAATCGGCTGTCCAAACAAGCTACGGAAACTAGTGTCAGCTTTCCATGAAAATATGCAGGGCACCGTACAATTTGACAGTTCCGCCTCTAGGCCATTCTCCATCAAGAGCGGAGTAAAACAAGGATGTGTTCTGGCTCCAACACTATTCGGCATCTTCTTTTCGGTTGTACTCACCAGCGCTTTCAAATCCCTGGAAGATGGAGTATATATCCACAGTATATCTGACGGAAAGCTTTTTAACCTAGCACGCCTTAAAGCCAAAACAAAGAGACGGCGTATCTTGATTAGAGAACTGCTGTTTGCCGACGATGCCGCACTCATATCTCATTCACAAGAAGGATTGCAGAGGCTTGTGAATGCACTGGCAGTTGCTTGTCAAGAGTTTGGACTTACAATTAGTCTCTCCAAGACTGAAATCCTGGCACAAGATGTTTCAGAAACACCAGTGATTTACATCGGAAATCACACACTTACGTGGTGCAAGAGTTCACATACTTGGGAACAACGATAGCCAGCAACCTTGACTTAGACAATGAGCTTACAAAAAGAATAGGGAAGGCATCTGCAGCAATGGCAAAACTCTCTAAGCGTGTGTGGGAAAACACCAAATTGACCACGGCAACAAAAATCCTTGTCTACAATGCCTGCGTCCTAAGCACACTCCTCTATGGCAGTGAGAGTTGGGCAACCTACATGCGCCAAGAACACAGATTAAATGGCTTCCACCTACGTTGCCTGCGACGCATAATGTGCATCTCCTGGAGGGATCGTGTCACCAACCAGGACGTTTTGACACGAGCCAACATGCACAGCATCTATGCTCTCCTTCAACAGAGAAGACTACGCTGGCTGGGTCATGTCACGCGCATGCCAGATGGAAGAATCCCGAAAGACATCCTATACGTTGAGCTGGCAGAGGGAGCCAGACCTAAGGGCCGCCCAAGATTAACTTACAGTGATGTCTGCAAGCGAGACATGAAGGCAACGGGCATCGACCAAAGCATGTGGGAGGAGATAGCCCAAGACCGAACAGCATGGAGACAGACTGTGCGTGCTGGCACGAACCTTGCTGAATGCAAAAGAAATGAAGCTGCTTCGGCCAAGAGAATGAAAAAGAAAGCTGCCCTGCTGTCAGCCAGCCCTAAAACTGAGGAATATAAATGCACGAACTGTGGCAAACTATGCAGATCCAGAATTGGCTTGATCAGCCACTCCAGATTCTGCCCCGTCTCAAGACGTAACCAAAGTCAGTGACTCATCTCGGCGCATCCATTGTCTTCCGAGACAGAAGGAGCCATATATAGTAGAGCTAGTCAAATCTAGGGTCTAGAGGTAATAGTGTGCAACTGTGCATTATGCTATCGAAGTCCGATCCGCTTCTTGATGGGATTCCAGTCAAGATCTAGATTCTAGATCTAGTCTAGGTTTATAAAGTAGAACTAAATTTGTAGGTCTAATGTAAATCTAAGAGATCTATATCTAGCAGTTGAAGATGGATTGATAAATACAGATAGTTAATAAAAACACTTATTCTATATGAATAATATTGTTGCCTCTAGGTCTACATCTAAGCTTAAACTTAATATAGTCATTTGGGCATAAAATCTAGATGTGCATCTGAATTTTTTTCAAAAGAATGTTTTTTTTAATCTAAACCTTCTGTCTGAATTCAAATTCGAGCCTTCACTATGGAAGGCCGACATGTTTGCCACTGAGCTATTCAAGTACTTATAAAATAGAAATGCATTGTTAGTTTACGATTTTTAGCAAACGACCTAATTCTCTACACAAAACTTGTTTCCCCTTAGCTTAGTTATTTTTTTTATATTAAATAAACTTAATTACGACAAATCGATGGTTAATTGTGATATCGATTCATGCGATTGATAGGATGTTTTATTCTAGAAAAGAAGTAAAATAAAATAACAAACAAAGTATAAAAAAAAATACTTTCATTAAAAAAAAACAAAGCTTATCCAAAGGGGGAGAACAAAGTTCTTAAAACTATATCTTCCAATAATTTACAAGATATTTCCCTTATTGAATATCAAATAAAAAAAATCAATTACTAATAATTAATTGACTAATTTTTTTTTTAATTTATAGATTTGTGTTTTGTTATGTACAATAAATAATTGTTTAAAGTATCAACTTGATCGGAGAATGAGTTAGGAGAAATAGCGTTAACAATTATTTAAGGGAAATAAAACCCAACGAAAATAGCCGTATTTGTGAATACTGAAGTATTAGTTTTTCTTGTTTCTATTAAACAAAATAATTAATGATCAGTAATTGATTGATTCATGTCAATGAGTAATTGCACGAAGTTTCAGCTTGATCCGAGAACAGATGTGGGAGAAATAACGTGGACATACTTTTACCAGACAGACAGACAGACAAAGTTATTTAATATAAGAAGTGGGGGGGGGTAACTGACTTGGATTTAATAATTCTGATATGATATTATCCTAGAACACAACTACATTTAAACTCTGGATTGTATTCTTACTAGGAAAATAGTTTTTGGGGGGAAGATCATTCAAAAATAAATTGTTTTCTCGGACTTGCAGACACAGCCAAGCGTGCCACCAGGTGGAGCTCAGGGTCAACAATCTTCTTTGAGTAGAGAACAATGAGACATTGCTGCAGTGTGAGTTTGTGACCTAACGACAGTACATTACAGTGACGTAGCTAGGGTGGGGTGAGGAGGAGAATTACATAATCCCCCCGGGCCCCAAATGAGTGTTTTTTACATTGAAAAATTAATATTAATCAACTGCAGGGTCCCCCGAAGGGGTAAGCCCCCCCCCCTGGGCCCCCCAACGATGGGAAATTTCTAGCTACGCCCCTGGAACATAAGTTATTTGTTTCAAAGAGTAGTGACATAAATTTTCAACAGGGGCGTAGCTAGGAATTTTTCATCTTTTGGGGGCGTAACATTTAATTTTTATTGTAAAAAAAAAAAACTAATTAAGGGGCCCCCTCAATTTTCAATTTTCTCCCCCCCCCCAATCCCCCCTCCCCCACCTAGCTACGGCACTGTTTTTTAAACAGGCTGCAAACAAAATAATCACCCAAACGTTAAAGAAATGCATCTCTTGATTATTCCAACAAGTCAATAGTGTGCGAAATAAAACAAACTTAATGATCCATGACGTATGTCTAAGGTTCAGATTTATGATGCGCACTTTTACGGAGATGAAGTGGGTTTGGTTCAGTGACGCTAATCACTTCACACAGGTGTTGGCTTAATGAGATATAAACATGTAACTCACACAGGTAGAGAGAAATAGTCATTAGACAATCAGATCTCAGATTATGAGATAATGTTCCTGCCTGGGTTTTGTTTTAATCTATGATTTCGGTAAATATGATGGTTGATATAATCAGCGCATTCTCACTATGACATTGTGCATTTAGTTATTTTTCTTTTCTTTTTTTATTATTTTATTTTTAGTGGCTCCCGAAAGTGATAAAGACGCTTTTAGTTTTGTGTGGCCTGTCTGTCTGTCCGTCCGTCAGTCCGTCCGTCCCAATTAGATCTTAGAAACTAGAAGAGAAAATGAAAATCGGACATCAGATTATCAGAATAATTTTAGATCATTAAAAAATCTGATGCAACGGCTAAAATTACATATGCAAACAGATTTTTCAATTTAGTTGTATTTGTGTGTGTTATAGATTTAAAACCAATCTATATCTATCGATCTATCAATCTAACTATTTATCTATCTATCCATCTGTGGTATTGATGTTAATACACTACGGACGGGGATACCTAGACCTCTGTCCTGAGTAGTTCTCGGAACTCAATAAGCAGCCAAAATGGGTCTAAGAGTAGAAGGGTAGAGGATTGTTTGTCAGACAATTAAAAATGTCTTATATCCACTAAAAAGAAAACATATATGAAAACTGAAAAAAACAACTATTTTATTAAAAAATTCTGATCTTGTTTAATTACATTATTTCATTCCAATCAATATTCAATATTTATACTCTAGTATGTCTTTAAGAGAACAGCAATGAATTGTCAACTAAAATACAACAGCAATGAATAGTCCAACT
>JADKLZ010069504.1:0-28388 GCA_021533235.1 Biomphalaria straminea | reverse complement strand
GTGTGTGTGTATATTATATATATATATATATGTTGTTTTTTTTAAGTTTTAACCTCATGACATAATTTGTTGGTTGTAGATTGTAGTCTTTATTTTTACAATGCTCATATCAACTCAGTATGTCTACCTGTCAGGTAAAAAGTTTATACACGTTATTTCTCCAACACCCAATCTCGGATCAAGTTGAAATTATGCAAAATTGTTTCTTTTACCTGACAAAACAACCTTAATTAAATTTATTAATCCATTATTTAAATTATTTATTGGTAATTAATTATTTTGTTTCGAATTTCAAACAATGGTAAGAAATAGTACTTGACTGAAGTGGTGGTGTAAACAGAATTGGTCACCCTTTAAATGTCGTCGAACAATGGAAAGAAATCGTACTTGATAGATGTGGTGGTATAAGTTTAATTAGTCCCCTTGTGGAGACTTGAGCCATGAGTCGTAACTCAAGTTGTACAACTTTTTGTTTTCATTTAATCAAAGAGTTATCACTGTAACATTATCTGGTGATCCCCTTCTTCCCCGACCCCAATCCTTTTCCAACTGGTCTCAATTGTTTAGCACAGTTTCATGCTTTTAATGTTAGTGAAAAGGCATTGGCTATGTTTTATCACGCCCACATCTGCAATATTTTAAGTTTTAATATGACAGCCTGGTATGGCAATCTGAGCATTAGAAATAAAAAGAAACTCCAAAGAATTCTAAATGCTGCTGGTAAAGTTATCGGAAAAAAACAAACCTCATTCGGGCAGCTGTTTGAGACAAACATTCACAAAAAAAGCTAAAAAGATTCTGGAAATAAAAAATCACCCTTTGGGTCAGGATTTTGTGATTTTATCATCACTAAAGAGATACAAGACACCGATAGCAAAGACTAACAGACACAAGCTCTCTTTTGTTCCCCTGGCGGTGAAATCATTGAATAGAAATAATTTGCAATAAACATAAACTATTTTTTCACATGTAAATTTTGAATGAGTCAGGTATGAATGTGTTTTTTTTAGGCTTGATGTTTTGTTTAGTGTAATGCACAAATTGTAAGACAAATTTCCTCACGGACAATAAAGATTATTATTATTATTTTAGCTCTCTCAATACGCTATGATCCTATCACTTATCATTTGGAAAGGTGTGGGGGGAGAATGAACGGGGTATCTGGGTGATAGCTTTTAAAAATTTTTTTTTTCTTTAAAAGGGGGGAGAAGGACTTTAATTGGGCGAACGCCTTCTCAGTGTTTTCCAGCCTTATACCACAACTTCGGTCAAGTAAAATTTATTTTCCTTGTTCGAGATTCCAAACAAAATAATTTATTAGTTAATTAAATTATTGGTTTATTTTTTTATTGATTTTTTGTTGTCAGGTAAAAGAAATAATTGTTCAAACTTTCAGTTTGATCCTAGACTGGATGTTTGGTGAAATAACGTGTACAAAATTTGACCCGACATACAGACAGCGAGACAGCTTAGTACAAATATTTCGTATCTCATTTAGTTATAATTGTTAATCTATATCTATTACGAATTTGGTTACATGAATGATCCAAACTAATTATTAGAATTACAAATAATATTACCTTTTTTAAAATTGTTTTTTTAAAGTAATTCTATAGGTTGTTTCATGTTTATGTTTGTTATTGAAAGATAAGTTTATCAAATGTTGGCTATATTAAAGATTTACAAAAATACATTGGATTTCAGTTTCTATTAGTCTATAAAAAATAAATCTATATAAAAAAAAACTATAGGCCTACATGATAATTTTAATACTACTACTAATAATAATTAAAAGAATGGCAAAGTCTTCGATTCCGAAGATTAAAGTTGATTGCAGTGTTTTACATGACGACGCTAACACGATTGCGGCCTTCAAATAAATAAAGATGATAAACCTCTCCCAGGTAATAGGGAACAATATTTCCAGGTTTCTCGTTAATGTCAGAAGGCGGTATTGCCGCAGACCTGCAACATCGTAAAAATTTCTCAGTGGACAATGTTAAGGGGACTACAATGAAATTGTTATTCCTCTCTAACGAAGCTGAGCGGTAAAGCGCTTGTCGACAGTTTTCCTAACCTGGGTTTTGGTTAAAATCCGCGAGCACGTTACCCTGCCTCAGCGTGGCGCTCGCGTGGAAACGGCTCACTAGAGGAAGTGCACGGCGAGGAGTAGCACGAAAGCTTCCGCAGCACAGTCACGAATTCATGCGCTGTTCCTCAAGGGACCGTCTCATCAATGGCGGATCCTGCACAGTTAGCTTGGTACAACGAAGGTAAATGGTGGAGGCCCCCTGTACCACCCAGTGGTATCGGAAACAGCAATGCCCTATAAACATTGACTCGGGTCGCTCCCAGACAGACCTGTGAGGTCCGCAGGTTTTTTTTTTTTTTCTGTTTGTTTTTGTTATCGGACGGATTCAGACAGGTTTTTTTTTCAAACTTAGAGCTCGAAGAGCCTTCGGCTCAGCTCTTAGACTATCCACACGGTTAGAATCCTGGTAAAGACTGGAATATTTAATTTTGGAATCTTTGGCCGCCTCTGAGTCCACCTAACTCTAATGGGTACCTGAAATTAGTTAGGGAAAAGTAAAGGCTTGATTTTGAGTGTTATGAACGAAAATCACGTCCGAATCTTAAAGACACATTGACTTAAAGAGCACATTGCTTTTATAATAGAATTTGGGTTGTCAGTCAAGAAGTGTACTGGGAGAATTTATCTTGCTATTGACTGTAAGGTCATGCCATGGTACTTAAAACAGTCGTGCGTGTTGACATTTTTGAACAGAGATGTGAGTGTGGCGTGTAAGTCAGAAAAGATCTATTAGACTTTTCACAGCCAGGCGCTCTTTTTATTTTGATTGTTCCCAATACCGCTTACCTTGATCAAGTGTTGCAAAGTCAGATAACTTCGTTTTAGCTGTCCACCGGTTGAGAATATCAACCTTTCGGGTTAACGACATTTCTGGCATCATGGTTTGTTTGGACGTAGGATATTTCCGAAGACGCATGCGAGATACATAGATAGATAGACAGACAGACAGACAGACAGACTGACAGATAGATAGATAGATAGATAGATAGATAGATAGATAGATAGATAGATAGATAGATAGATAGATAGATAGATAGATAGATAGACATACATACATACATACAGACAGACAGACAGATAGAATAGATAGATAGATAGATAGATAGATAGATAGATAGATAGATAGATAGATAGATAGATAGATAGATAGATAGATAGATGGATGGATGGATGGATGGATGGATGGATGGATACCAAAGGCGCTATGAGTCACATCAAGACAGCTAAATGTGACAGTGGGTCTATTGCTTCTCGGGAACAATCAATTTTGAAATATGGGACATTGCCTACAGACTTCTTTTAAGAGCGGTGAATCGCAGAACAGATGACGATCGGAGAAATTTGACATTAAAGAAAGATTTAGTGTAAGTATTGTTCTATTTAATTTAGAATATATGAAGTTGGCAAACTCATAGACACGACCGGGTGAGGGAGGGATCGCTTTGAGAATGAGGATTGGGAAAGGCCAGGTTATGGCGAGGGCTAGATTGCAACCAATAGCCGCCTCTGGGATTAGGCCTACATGTTCCTATTACTTACTTATGAAATAAAAAGTGTCAAAATTTAGAGGCATATGAAATCAATTCTAGGACTTATAACATATTTTGCGTTGCAAGGAAACTCAAAGTCAATGTATGACAAATTGATATTTATACCTTTTAAATTTAAAGACAGATTTTTACAACAAGGCCTACAGTGATTTGATTTATTCTCTACCCTAGCCAGCTTATAGCCAGGAAAACCAGTGACTTGGCAGAATTTAAGTCACTGGTTAATATGCATGACTGAATGCATGACACGTAGGACGTAATCATCTTCTTTTTTGAAGTAACGTCTATACTATATGAGATAAGAAGATAGTCATAACAGTAGGCTAATAGCAAAAAAAAAAAAAAAAAAAAAAGCATATATGCAGTAACTATATATAATTTATAATTCTATATAGGCTAAGAGAAGGTGGATTGGACACTCTAGACTCTAGGGGCTGGTGCAGTAGGTGTAGCTGGTGTGGGTGAAGGAGAGGAAGAATTTGAAAATACCCACGGGCCTCACTTGAAGGGGGTCTCCAAATGATTGTTTTTTACATTAAATATTAAATATTACGTAAAATGCAGCGACCCCCATAGAGCAAGCCCCCAGTGACAAAAAATGATGGAAAATTCCTAGCTACGCCCCTGGATTTTAATATTCGGCATCATGACATGAGATAATATGGCCTACATGTAACGTGTTCACTGATTTACATAACAATATGAACAAAAAAATAACATAATATATGGCATTAGCTTAAATTTTAGGCTCTAATGTTTGAAAATATGCAGACATTTGAATTGCTTCCCCCCTCCCACTAAAAAAATGTGGACCCCTCACCTCCTACCATATCTACGCCACCGCACAAAGGTCGTACTTAGAAAAGTATGATCGATTATTTAATTTATTATAATTAGGGTCCTAACAGTGTCATATGACGATATGTTTTAGTTTTTATTGTATATTTAACGCGTCAAATATTCATTTAAAATATAGAGAAAGAAAAATTAAATTATACCTTCTTCGTCCCTGAATGAGGTTGGACCGTATATTAGCTACGCTTAAGAATAGAAATGTGTTTATTATTGTTATGATTAGATTATTTTCTACTAATTCTATTTATAGGTCTAGATCTAGGTCAGATTTTCGATAGTCTAAGTTATTTTAAGCAAGTGTAAAATAACAGGAATTTCCGATTTATGAAAACATGAAAGACATTGACTCTGAGATCTAGACTTACACTGTGTACTAGAGTAGAGTATATCGTAAGTACTATCTATCTAATATCTATGTATGTTATACTTATAGATCTCTATTATAGACTAGACTGACTAGATCATGATTTTATTTATTTATTTAAGATTCTACTAATTATAGTCTTAGACTTAGTCACAGTGACATTCCTGACAATACTTGAAGTTGAATTTGAATACTTATTAATGTTATTTATACTAGATCTAGTATTTTTACTAGTATTAATACTATTAGCCTTATTAGGCCTTCATGCAATGTCAATCATTGGCTACATTAGTACATGACATAGTACATAGAATAGATCTTGTAATACTAGTTAGATCACGAGTGCAGACTGCATTACTAGGCATTAGTGATTTATGTAGAATCACAGCTACTGAATCCAGACTAGATTATAGGCCCTATTAAGCTATTTATCATTATGTAAATCTAGTGTATTCTATAATATATAGACATACACATAGACATAGTCCTGGGTGTATGTAGCCCTATCTATGGCCAGTATGGCGACTATAATGCTGCAAGCTACATAAGCCCTATTATTGTATTATATAAGCCTAAGCTGGCTCTGGCTCCTGACTTTTCATCAACATCAACCCCTTTCAGCCTAGACTTTCTCATGTTTGGATAGGCCTATAGTTGTAAAGGAATAGCAGAGGCCTGCGTTGAATTCATTGCTTTCATTTTCCTCGGGCCTAGATAGCTCACCAATTTAAAGGTGCCCTGCCAGTTACTCCCTTTTTGCCTTTTCCTGTCAGTGATAACAGTTCCGACAGACCCAACATCTGAGGCATACATGAAGGCCAGTAGCTGGACTGATTGTTATAGAAGCCAGGGCCGGTCTTAGGCCACTTTAGCCTATGCGGTCGCAGTGGGCCCTGTGCTTTCATAGGCCCCGCGCTAATTCAGGGTGTAATTATTGAATTGCAATATCTATACAAAAAACTCCTGGAAATCTCCTCAATTTATTAGAATCTCCTGAAAACTCTTTAAAATTTCCAGAAAAATAGACAAAATTGTCATTTGTGGGTGTCACTCATTGCAAAAAACGCCAATCCTATGAGCAATAAAAGAAAAAAGGCATTGTCAGGTTTTATGTCATCTTCATCATTCATCATCTCTGCCTGTGGTCCCTACTGGGGCATAGGCCACCAACCAGCTTTCTCCAGGCATCTTGGTTCTATGCGAGTCTCACCAACTGTCCCCATGTCATGCCCATCTGCTTGGCTTCTGTTTCCAGACCGCGGTGCCATGTGTTTCTGGGCCGTCCTCTATTCCTCTTTCCTTGGGGGTTCCAGGTTAGGGCTTGCCTTGTTATGTTGGATGCGGGCTTGCACAGGGTGTGACCTATCCATCTCCAGCGTCTCTGAAGGATATCAATTTCAATGGGCTGCTGTTTTGTTCTTTGCCACAGTCCTCATCTTGTCTGGCCAGCGGATCATAAGAATCTTCCTCAGGCAGGTGTTGATGTTGGTGGTGGTGCTTAATTCCCCAGATCCCCAGGTGTTCTTCAGCTGATGGAAGGCTGCTCGAGCTTTACTGATGCGGGTTTTGACATCTGCACCTGTTCCTCCATGGTGATCTATAATGCTGCCTCGATAGGTGAAGCTTTCCACCTCTTCCAGCGCCTCACCTTGTACTATAATGGGTGTAGTGTTCGATGCCTTTATTTTGAACACCTTGCTCTTTCCTCTGTTTATGGTAAGACCCATTCTAGCGGAATTGTCTGCAACAATATTTATCTTTTCCTGCATCTGCTGCTGTGTGTGAGAAAGAAGAGCTAAGACATCTGCAAAGTGGAGATCATCTAACTGTTTCCAGAGTGTCCACTGTATACCGTTTCGCTTCTGGTCTGTTGCTGTCTTCATGACCCAATCTATGTTTCATGTAATAAGATGTAATAATCGGGTGAATTTATATCTTAATCGGAAGTTCCAATACTTTATTTACATAGATATAAATATATATGTCTATGTTTATTTACCTTTATTGTCACTGGCATATAAATATACCATTGGTTTTAAGGTTCGTAAAGTACAGTACAAATTTTAACTTAGCAAAGTAAATTTTTTTTTTCCTTTTACAAAATCTTAAGTTTCACTTATTATCCATATTCCCACACAGAATAGGCACAGCACAATCAGTTTTGCATAGGGCCCTGCAATTGCTAGGACCGGCCCTGATAGAAGCTATTTTATATGCATGTCAGTAATGGATGCATTTTATAGGTAGTGGAGTGTTAGCAAGCACAGAGGACAAGAGAAAATAAAAACGTAAATTTTAAAAGCCCTACATGCTTATTTGATCTGTCATATCAACTCCGTTTTCTTAATTTATATATATATATTTTACCAGAACTTTATCAAAAATAAATAAATAAAGTCTAATTTTATTAAAAATGAATAATTATTAGACTTTATTTATAAGTCTAATAATTAAAATAATTAATCTTGACTTTCTTTTTACTTTCATCCACATCATTACAAAACACTTTTTTTCTTTATAGAACATATATTTATGTCTGCTGTTAAAAGTTTATGTAACTTTGAACTTGAACTTAACATTTATTTTACTGATTTTTTAGAGAAATGAAAATATACACAGAATAAATACTTGTACTTTTAAACAATTAAAAACTAACATTTAAAATTATCTCAATTGAAATAAACAAAACAAATATTTACTGTGAGACCCATCGAAACCTACTGAAATTTACATTTAGATTCAAGCAAAATGAATTTTTAACATTTTTTAGCCTATAATTAATAAACTTATATCTATATTCTGTATAATTCTGAAATATTCTTTTTATTCTTTCATATTTTGTTGTTATAGAAGAAAAGTGAAAGCTTGGAGACATGTCTGAATTGATAACCAGTAGAAACAGTCTTCTTACAAGCACTACTTTCAGAAAGCCACATCAAAGACTTGACAGCTTGTTGTCTTTGAAAGCCCATCCTTTATTTTCAGACAAAGTCATCGCAACTGCAGGATTTTATAATAAAGGTAATTATTTATGGTCTGAAATTTCGTTCTATTGATTATCTGATAATATATTACTTGAGCTAATTCAATTAAAGAAAATTCCTTTTTTTTAAATAACTAATTACAAACAGTTTTTTATTAGAATGTTGTTGTTTTTTGTCAGTATGTTATTGGAATTGTCTTAGCAAATATATGAGATGACACTAGTTAAAATTGCATCATAGTTTTTTAAATATTTTAGCATTACTCATCTAAAACCTGCTTTGTGTTAAATTTTGTTTAATCATCCACGCTCAAATTACCTCATATGTGTCAAAACTTCACGGCAGCCTCTGATTACAGACCCATGAGTTACGGATAGTTCTAATTAACCATCAATTTTTTATTCCATATGCTAAGACAAGTGTTCATTCTTTCTCAATAACATATATATTGGAGCTTGGAAATGTTGCTTAAATCAGCCCAAAACTCCATGACTCAGCAGAGTTTAAGTCTCCAATTAAGATGATTAACTAGATTATCAAATGGATATGCATATGATATAATAATCAATCAGATTTGTGTTTTTTGAGAACTTAAAGCAGCAGGCAAACATTTTATGATATTCCTCCTTCCCTCCACTGGTCCACAACAGAGATTGGACCAAAATACTTTTAAGCATCAAAGTTGTGCTGTACAAAAGTAATTAAAAAAAAATCATAACCACATCAGGCAAATCTAGTTTTCCTATTTCAAGAACATTTTCATGTAGGCCAGATTTCTCCAAAAATGTTATTCTTAAAGTCATTATTCATTTAGAATTTACTAAAAGAGATAAGTATTGTAATTTACATTTGTATATAATGCATGCTGTCAAGGGAGTGGAAGTATGAAAGCCTAATGAGCAAGCTAAAGAATATTTTATGGAAAATAGTGAAACATTAAAAAGTTTGTTTTGATTTGTTTCTTTTAATTTTTTTATACTGCAGGAGGAGAATTATTTTGTTACCGCTGTGGCCTTCATGTGCCTTACAGGGAACTAAATGCATCAACATTTAGGGAACATAGAAATTACAGTCAAATCTGCGCCCCATTTCAACCAGGTAGGTTAAATAAAACTTTGCACCATTGTTTATTATTTTTTTCAGAATGTTAAGATTGACTCTTCTATCAATCTATGTATATTATTCGACTAGTGATAAACCTGACTTGTCACTAGTTTTTTTATTTTATCATACTCGAGGACTTAGATTGCATGCAAAACACATGTTTGACTATAGATATAAAAGTTTATTCTTAAAGAAAATCATTCAAACATAATTTTGAACATCACACCCCTGGCCCTGCTTGCTTAAATGGGACATAATTCCTGCTTTAATTCAAACTACACCTGAGCCTAGGTACACTTAGCCTGACCTCCCCTAGACGTCTCCCCTGATGCTCCTCCATCCTGTCAGTCTCTATTGTATGAGCAAATAGTTGTCTTCCCACAGTTCCCCTTGTACAGAGAAATGACTTGTGCTACTTGGAATGTTTCTAAACTCTAGCAAGGGCAGTAATACAGAAACTAAATACAAATGTAATGGCCTTACGTGAGAGTAGCTGAACCTGGTAAACAGAATGAAAAAAAAACATATTTATTTCATGTCTCATACAAGTGGCTAAGTTCAGAGCTCCACAACTCTGACACCAGCATGGTGGAGACAAAATAAGAGATAGCGCCTTATTTATGTGTGTGTGAAACTTGTGTGTCGACTGCTCTTTATTTTGATATAAGTTAGATGCTGCTGCTGCTATAGACTACATTGAAGTACATATGTTTTTTGTTTTTATAAAAATGTCAAATCTTAATGAAAAGTTTAGATCTTCTGTGAACTTATGATTTTATTTTATATTTAAAGAAGAGCTATAGTAATAACGGCTGGATAGTCTAAGAGCTGAGCTGAAGGCTCTTCGAGCTCAAAGTTTGAAAAAAAAACATGTCTGAATCCGTTCAAGAACAAATATCAAACAGTAAAAAAAAAAACTCTGACCACAGGCCTGTCTCGGAGTGACCCGAGTCAATTCCTATAGGACATTGCTGTTTCCAATACCACTGACACTCCGGACGCATGGACTAGAAATCATGGGCGAAGGCCAAGTAATATCGGGGGCCGCCACCATTTTCCTTTGTTATACCTTCGTTGTAACACTTCCTTGAGGAACGGCACATGGATTTGTGACAGGGTCGTGGGGGCTTTCTTTCAACCCCGCTAACCGTGCAAGGGGCAGACTCTCGTCCACCCGTGAGCACCCCCATGGGAGTCATGTTTGT
The DNA here is from genome assembly GCA_021533235.1 of Biomphalaria straminea. Taxonomy (NCBI): domain Eukaryota; kingdom Metazoa; phylum Mollusca; class Gastropoda; family Planorbidae; genus Biomphalaria; species Biomphalaria straminea. The sequence continues at coordinate 18,234 of JADKLZ010069504.1, read as the reverse complement.
TACTTTTTAGCCTAGCCACTTCCTCTGGTAGCTGTTTCCACACAGGCGCCATGTTGAGGCAAAGTGCCCGCGATAGTAATAACCAGAAATGTATCTTGACAATTTAAATTATGTTCTTCTTTGTCAATGTACACAAAAGGAAGAGAAATTTGTGAAGATAATACAACTTGCCCTTTCTGTTTTTTTCTTTCTCAACAAATCTTGTGCACATTAATCATATTACTAGATAAAACACATAAGTAATAATTTCAAATTCTCATAGCAAATTTCAAGAATTTTATTTACTATAGACTAATCGTGCATTTGCCTAGTCAAGGCAAGGTTCGTATATTCATAGTAGGCCTATACCTATTACAAGGACTTAGAATTGCTATCACTAACTGTTTACTAATATTTTATTAGTGTATCTGTAAGAGGAATAACAACAACTATACTACCTCTGTGTTTAATTAATTCCGTAATCACTAATGCAAACTTACTACAATGATTAAGCATAATTCTTATTGTTTGTATTAATATTGATTTCTAGTATTTGAATAGTTCTAGTATTTTATTTACAAAATATCCATTCATTAAATCTTAACCTAATTGACCATCCAGCTGATGATATTGTCAGTGAAGTGGAAGCAGATGTTGAAAAACTTTATGTGAAAAATGAAATAACCTTGTCTCCTGTAGAGGCAGACCATTTCCCAAAGAATAAAGAACGAAATGGTATGTAGCAGTTAATATATCTACATTCACTATTATATATGCTCTGAAATTCTGCTATGTAAGTTGATAATATATATATATATATAATATTTATTGATTTTAATTCTTTATTAGTTAGCTCTTATATTATTAGTTCATTTAATCAATAGAACATACTTTTTAAAATCATAAACAGCAGAAAAGGATAAATTGGATAAAACTGTGGTATACAGTTTATTGAAGAGAGAGAATGCCTATTTGAAAGAAAAGACAATTTGTTGTTCATGTTGCTCTGTAGAGGCCAGCTACATCATTCTACCCTGCGGTCACTTGGGGGCCTGCAGAGACTGCATTAGAACGTTAGAGCTTTGCCCCATTTGTCAGGTTACGGTGCTGGATGGTTCGAAGTTAAAACTTGAAGTAGAAAGTGAGGAGGGAGAAAAGGTTGCGCTGACATTTGGAGGGACAGATGACAGGGATGTTAAAGGAATACAATTTAATTTGGCTTAAAATGATTTCTGTCTAATGAGTCTAAACTTTTTCTGTTTCATTGTGCAACTTGTGTTTATACAATTTAATTTGGCTTAAAATGATTTCTATCAAATATGTCTTAACGTTTTCTGTTTCATTGTGCAACTTGTGTTTATACAATTTAATTTAGCTTAAAATGATTTCTATCAAATATGTCTTAACTTTTTCTATTTTATTGTGCTACATTTGTTTTACTCAAACTTATCTTTTTCAAATGTCTGTTTTGTACATACAAACGCTTCATGTATCAAGTTAGTTCAATGTAATCTTCCTTTTATTCAAGCAGTGTCTGTAACATATAACATAAGTTTTATTGTCATGCATAAAAAAGAAACTATCCCAATCAGTTAGTTTTTGAGATTTTGTATACATAGATGCAATTTCATCAAATGCAAAGATTTTTGGTGTACCCGTGTACCAAATATGGAAGTATTGATATATGAAGCATTTTTATAGAATATTTTATCACTGTAGAATCATATTTCTAAACTTTTGTTATTATTTAGTTGGTTACAGTGATCTGTAAATATGGCGTCATGACATTGTCTATTTATTTAATAATTTTCCAATATTACGCTCTTCAATTTCCTATTTGTTTTCTTTAGGTTCCATTACATCGCCCCACATTTTTCAGATTCATCTCTCTCTATTTTTATTTATATTATATTTTATTGAATTTATTGTTAAAACAAAAGGCAAACAAAGAGAAGATTACTGAGGTTAATTTTAGTGTGATAAATTCCCTTTATTTATATTTATCTATTGATGTTGTTCACAATAATTTTTGTTGAGAAATATTTAATCCAAACAAAATTGATATGCATAAGTTTTTTTTTTTAAAGTATGAAAGACTGCTCTCTTTATTTGGTAATTTTGTGTAATTTTGTTTTCTTGGTTTATACATAATATTGAAACAGGTTGTTATTATCCTTTAAAGTTTAATTGCTATGAATTTAAAAAAATTTACAATTGGAACAATAAAGATATAGATATTAGAAATCAATCTACAGTCAGACCAAAAACTTTAATTTTATTTTTATTTGATAATGTAATTTGGTAACAAAAGTTTAGTCAATGGACATACCAGTACTAAGTTGGCTCCTAAATTAATTATTTATTTAAAAATAAAGTGATTGTGAACATTATCTAAATACTTACAAAAACATTTTAACTTATATATATTTTTTTTTTTCAGTAACTCAGATTGAATTAGGTTTTACAATTATTTTTTAGATGATCCTGATAATAATCCAAGTTATTTTTATGTCTGTCATTTTAGATTTAGAATTTAGTTTTCACTAACTGACTCATGTTATGCTTAAATACCCCAACCTCAAATACAGAATATAATATGACAAATATTTATTTAAAATACTAAAAAAAAAAATGAGTACCAAATTTTGTACATTTAATTTTTAAAAAGAAAAAAAATTAAAGGATATTTGTTTCACAATTGCTGCACAAAACTATAAGATGTGAGCTAAAAACATGCTTTAAATTGTTAAAGAAAAAAACAGTCACTTGTGGTGACATAAGCATAATGAATACTTTTTTATGCAAAAGTAAATTATACACTTATTTGTTGTTGTTTTTTATCCCTATGGATTTTTTAAAAGAAAAACACCAGATAGTTGCTTTATTTATTTTTTTGTAACACATCCCTAGAAAAAAACTTAACTATAGAAAAAAAATAAACAGTTAACATACATTTCAGAAAGGACAATTGAAAATTGAAATATAAATTATGCGAATCAAAGGGAAACTTCATTGTGGAAAAATAAAAAAACGTATCTTGTTTTCAATTCAACATATCCTTACAAAGAAACGTAACAAAATGTTTAGAAATAATTTTATATATTAGTAAGAATAGGCATTCGGTAATTATTGCTTTTTGTTAAGTATTAACAAAAATTGCTTAGAAATTATCGATAGGTCGATCTTTATTTATTTAAAAACTTTTAGCGTTCTATAATAATAATTTCGGAAATTTCCAATATTATTTTTAATAATTTCTTGACATGTTAATAGCTTTATACATTCTCGAAATGGCGTGAGAGAAAAGATCTATCGTATAAATCTCGATGATATTAGAATTATTAGACGGAAAAGAGGTAAGACCAGGTTGTTTGGGTTGTTTTTTTTTGTTTTGTTTTGTTTTTTTTTGGCAGACCATATTGATCCTACGTAAATAGAAAAAAAAGCTTTTCCTAAAGACGTTTTTTTTTGGGGGGTTATTTTTTAGTTTCATACTGTTTAATTATGGTTCTTAGCTGTTCTAGAACAGATATTGACTAGTCTACAAGAAAATGCGTCTTTGATTAAAAATAGGAGTATGAAATATACAACTGCACAATAACATGGCTACCTGGTGGTTTGGTCTGCGCTCTCGACAGTCGTCTCGATGGTTTCAAACTCTGGTTCCGCCATCCCCTGCTGTTTGGACTAGGATGTAGTAACCTTCAATATGGAAGGAACATCTGAAACGTGTAAGAGAAAGACCGATTCAATTCTTAGGCTCTGAATGACTTCCGTGAGACGATTAACTTTAAGGACAACTAGTAGGCTATACACATCTCTTCGGGTTGTAATTTCTGACAACAAAAAAGAAAACGTTTCCCCCCTCTACAACTCTTTTTTTTTTAAAGTTAATTATAATCATAAACTCTTAAATTAATAAAGTCATTTGGTAAAAATAGAAAAATAATGCTTTAGAAAACAAGTCTTACTCTGTACAGAGTTCAGTTGCCACGTTGACTTACAAGTAGATGTAGTGGATATATACGATTTCTGAGAGGATAAACTAATTGGTTCCTTGTGCTACCTCGCTTCTAATCAGCATGTAACACTGAGCCTCTAAAAGCATTGATAAAACCTCCTAGATACACCCTCCCTCCCCCCAAACGTCCTCAAAAGAGATTGAACCATAACGCACTGGGCATGCTGTAAGAAAGTGGACAACGCTAATCAATGACAATTAAAATAAATAAATAATAAATAAACGATTTGTCAAAGATTGAAAAAAAAATGATATTCTCATGATTTTCACAACAGGAACGAAGACTCAAATACTAAGTTAACTCCAAGTTAATCAGCAAGATTTATTTACAGAATGGACCACAGTCTAGCCAGTCAATAATAACGGTCTATTCCCCTCGAGAGTCTAGCAGTAACTGATTTTTTGCACGTCAAACTTAATCTCTAACCCTACAGTCTGTTTCGTCATAAAATGTGCGTTCACTGTCAGTACATAAAAGTGCGCAACCCAATAAACTAAACTAGCTATCTAACAATAATTAGCGTTAAAACAAGACCAAAACGCAGCATTTGGGGCGGACTAGTCTATATGAATATTGGGGCAAATTTCCCAAATGAGCCGACGTCGCTAGGATAAGGAATAATAGTATCATGGTATAGTAGGCCAGGTGGGTGCGGTGGTCGAATGGTTAAGCGCTCGGCCTCCGAACCTGAGGTCCTGGGTTCGAATCCCGGTGGAGACTGGGATTTTGAATTTCGGGATTTTTAGGGGGCCCCTGAGTCCACCCAACTCTAATGGGTACCTGACTTTAGTTGGGGAAAGTAAAGGCGGTTGGTCGTTATGCTGGACACATGACACCCTGCTCGATAACCGTTGGCCAAAGAAACAGATGACCTTAACATCATCTGACCCATAGATCGCAAGGTCTTAAGGGGACACTTTACTTTACTATAGTAGGCCCACAATACGATACAAGATTTGTTATATTATGTATTAAAGTGACCTACTAAACTTCTTGAGCGGTCCTCGCGGAACTAATTATAAATGATACTATACAGACCTACCAGTGTAATACAGGTATGTTAAACTCATTAAGATGTATGGGCCACTTTAAAAACTTAGTATGAGCCGAGGGGACGCTGCAAAAATCAGTTGTAAAACATCCTACTAGTTTTATGTAAATTAGAAACAATACAATAGAATACAATAATTAACGGCATACATGCCCGTTAGTTAGCTAAATTTAGAGTACTACCTCTGTACTAAAAATTACCATGGTTACGCATTATTTTCTTTGTTCTGATGCTTGAAATCTTTTCTGGGATAACAAGTTTATTAATGTAATGTTGAAGTTGTTTGCCACTGACACTTTCATCACTGATGACAAATTTTGATAAGATAATCTTGAACGGTGAGGTGTTTTTTGCAGCTTTAAGCATGGAAAAGAACTGCTGACAGAGATAAATGCTTGCAAACATAACTAGAATTCTGGCAAATTCTGCAAATATTATCGTAATTGAACGTACCGTTCTGGTAAATAACTGTAAAATTTTGGCACAGCTAATTCTGTATAGATCGATTTCAACAAAGAATCTGACTTTTCAATCAGCTCTAGTTGCACATTATAAGCTGCTTTTTCAGGAGCAAATGAGAATGGAGATACAAACAATGAAAATTCTTTTTTTGTGTGAAGTCACGAAAACTGTCCAGGTGTAGGACATTTACCAAATGTTGTATTCGTATTTAATCTTTTTAGTTCCTGACACGTTGAGAAGTGAACAAGATTTTCTCTTCCTATTTGGTTTATCCACAGTCGTAATTTTGCTTGAAAGCACTTCACATGATTACACGCATTTGTGACAATTTTGAGTGTCTTTACTTTGAAGTCTCAAATTCAAGTCTTGCAGGTAGGTCACCAGTGAGATCAAATACGAATGCTAAATCCCGAACCCATTTTTCAGTTTGAAAATGTTTAACAAGTTCACCTTTCATGTTCAGAAACCATAAAATTTCCTCACACAGTGCAAAAAATCCCTTCAATACTTTATGACAGGATAGCCATTAGCATATGTCTTTGTTATTTTTGAAAGCAGCTTTGCATAAAAACTATTTCATAATGGTTGGTGCGCCATCCGTTGCTAAACTATCTACCTTTACCAAAGAAACAATTGTACTGCAATATCCACTTCTGTTATTTCTCAAAAAATATTTTCTCACTTGTTGTGGTATCAGAACAGAGCTCAAGTATCTCAAAATTCCTGTCACAGGCCGCTATGAATATATGAATTTAGTCAACTGTGCTACACCCATTACATCATTGCGAGCAAATGAAAATAATTCAATGAACGCCGTGTTTGACATGTCTGGTGTAATAGATCTACTAGAAAGTAAAGTGATGTAAAGGTCATCTTTTTCTCTGGCCAATAGTTCACGAGGGTGTCATGTGGCCAACACAACGACCAACCGCCTTTACTTCTCCCCAATTAATGTCAGCTACCCATTTATTTGAGGCGCGGTGGCTGAGCGGTAAAGCGCTTGGCTTCTGTACCGGGGTCACGGGTTCGAATCCTGGTGAAGACTGGGATTTTTATTTCGGGATCCTTGTGCGACTCTGACTCCACCCAGCTCTAATGGGTACCTGACATTAGTTGGGGAAAAGTAAAGGCGGTTGGTCGTTGTGCGACCGAATAGGTTGCAGTGGCCTAAGGCCGGCCCTGGTTGAATCTATCAGAGAAAAGGCTAGAAACATATGTCACGTTTGGGAGTACCCTAGGATGTACAAAATCAGGATTAAAATATACTGCCTGGAAATCTACTAATTAATCACAATATATAAAATATAAAAAACACGATTAATTCTTAGCCCAAAGATCTCCAGAGCAGGGCACACTTCTCCCGAGTACCTCAAGACACATGACAAATAACTAACAGAAAAAATATATACAGTTCACAACACAGGCCCTGTAACTCAGGGGGAAATGGCCTCTAAAAACAGTCTACACGCCCTTATAAAAACTCCTGTCTTTACAATTATCAAAAATAGTTATTTCCCCATTTCTTTACACCAACTCACTACTTGGATACGGTGATGAAACACAGAGCTGAATGAATGTTTCTTGAGTTTAATACTTTCAAACTTACTTCTTAAAGTTTATCAATAATGTATATTTACGTCAAAGTCTTGTACGGTCTAACAATATACATTTTGTTTTCATAGCTTTCATTAATTCACTCTGTCTGTGGGTCTGTCTAGTCAAAAGTTTGTACACGTTATTTCTCCCACACACCATCTCGAATAAATCTGAAATTTTGAACAATTATTCATAGATTCCTATAACTCACGTGCCAGCATTGTGAATACTTACAGTCTAGCAGCCTATCCACATGAAGAAATTAAAAAAAATACGTAAATTCTCCCTTGCGAGAGTTCAGTTTTGAATGCTCCGTCAGGAGATGTACGAATGGATGCCCAACGTTATCATATGACTCGCCAGTTGAGGCCGGATATTTATCTTCTTATCTTATGATACTATGGTAATGCCAGGGCCGATTTTGATACCCAGTCCTGTCCTCATCGGCATGACCATTAAATAATCAAAACAATATGTCTTGTACAAAAATGTGACATTTTTTATCAAAATTATAATTTGAATGTATAACTCTTAAAAGTCTTTTCATGTTTAGGAAAACTTTTGCTCCAATCTCATTATTTTGTTACAATCTTTCATCTTAGTTCTAAGAAGAATGTACTTAAAGCTCCTTTTAGGAGGAATTCGTCGACCCTGATTGCAAACTTTTGGGATCCATAAGTGCCCCAAATGGCCAACCAATACTAACAACATGGGACCATTCGGTAGATGAACAATGGCCCAAACGGGAGACCTTATGTATGTAGTTGTGCTCAGCCAAAGGGGCCCAGACAAGTCACCTGTAAATCTCTTGTGAAAAGATGGACTTGAGGGCTCCCACTGGGGTCAAAGATATGTGGTTCTTTGGAGGTTGATTGGAGGTCCAGTGGAGAGAGCCTGAAGAAAGGGTAAGTCAAAGAAAAGTTGGCTTGTCAATTTAAAAGGAAGGATCGGTCTTTCTCTTGATACCCTGCAAAGAACAGCTGCTAACCGGGAAAAGAGATGTTATATTTTTACGCGAACTGTCACAGAAACCCTACGACCAATGTTTCCTTGGTGATCCGCGAGGCCTAAATAGGTTTCCCACGAACTACTGGAATAATTAATTAATAGACGACCACGTAAATTAATATCTCTAAAAAAAGTCAAGGGTCATGAGATGGAGGATAACAGCTAGTCAAATACTACCAAATAAAAAAGTTGATCGCCATTAAACTTCAAGTTATGACTTGAGAGGCACACACCCACTCTGACATAAGAAATGGACGAGCCCTGCAAAAATATAATAAATCAATACATAACTCGTTTATCAAAAGGGTCGGAGTACTGTGGATCACGGTGGCTGAGTGGTTGGCTTCCGAACCTGGAGTCCTGGGTTCGAATCTCGGTGAAGACTGGGATTTTGGATTTCAGGATTTGTAGGGCGCACTAAGTCCACCCAACTGCAATGGGGTCTGACTTTAGTTAGGGAAAGTATAGGCGGTTGGTCGTTGTGCTGGCAACATAACACCCTGCTCGTTAACCGTTGGCCAGAAACAGATGACCTTAACATCATCCTTCCTATAGCTCGTAACTTTTATTTATTCAAAGAGTCATCTCTATTTCACTACCTTCAATAAAACTCTAATTACCTGTACACGATTGAGTAGAATGGGTCAGCAGATGATTAATAACGTTTACACAGATTTCAGTACTTTATTATTGAGATAACAACCCAATCCTTGCCCCAGTTAGGAATCTATAATAATAATAAATAAATACATTTTAATTTTGAAAACGAAAACTGAAAAAAAAAAATAGTGGAAGTTTTAGTAGCTGTTAGAAATTGAAATTTCCTTGAAGACGCCTTTTATTATAAGAATTGTTATTAGTTTTATCGTTGTGGGCTTTGTCTATATCGAACTTAAGAGCATCATTATGAAGAAATTGGCTGAATGAGGTTATTGTTGAATGAGTTGGTCTTCTTCAAATTACGATCTGAAACAAAAATTGACCAGGTAACCGATTTTAACGAATAAACTGTCAGTCTTATCTAAGTTGAAAATGAAATTGAAAGTGATTTTAAAATTGGAAAGCAAATATTTAGTTTTTTTTAAGTGGTTTTTTTTCAGCGGTTAGTATATGAAAATATCGATTAGAATATTTTGTTTTATATTTTAATTAGGAACTACTTCTTCTAAAGTTGCTGATATGTTTGTTTTGTTGTTGTTGGTTCTGTAGATTGCCTATGAAGAGATTAGCTTTTTTTTTTGTCCCGATAAGTTTAAAGAAACAAAGTATCCAAAGACATTTAGACATTTTTAATAAATTCATTTAATTTTGCTTTCATTAACACCAGTCATCCAATCTACATAGCCTATATTCCTTTCTATTTCAGTATCTCAGAAATTCCCACAAAAATGACTGTAGGCCTACTTAGATATCTTGCAAAGACCTCTGTGGATGAATCTGAGGATGAAACCAAAGATTGTGCTGGGTCTTCTAATTGTGCACTGCGTAGCTGTAACAGGTAGGCCTAATTTTTAAAAAGGCTCGATTTTTCTGCTTGATTAACCCAGATTGCGGCTGAAATACAAAAGGACACAAATAAATAGTTCCTTCGTAACGTGAAAGATAATTACGGAGTGAAAGAGTTGGAATGATAAATAATTTCTGTTAAAAGGTTACAATGATTGGTCTCTGTAGATATCTGGAGTACACGCTTTTCATTTTCAAAATTATTTAATTATCTTTAGGGGGCGTGATGGTTGAGTGGTAAACCGATTGACTCCCCGACCAAGGAGTCTCGGGTACCATCTCGGGATAATAGGTACCTGACACAGCCTCGACCTAAGGTAATAAGAGGCCCTTGGCGAAGTGAATTGGGTGCCCCCAAACGCAGAGGCGTCACTAGGGTGGGTGTCACCCGGTGCGGTAAAATCAGGGTGTCACCCCCCCCCCCGCCCAGCGTTCCACTTATTCTTCAAATAAAAAACTATCGTTGTTCAGTTGTTATTTTTTCTTGCGCAATAATACAGTTCGTTGATTGCTGCTCCACAAAGTTTAAATGAGTATCGATTATGTTTTTTTCTCGTACATATTATCGTTAATCATTACATATTAACATCCACGATTTTTTAAATAGAAAGAAATTAAAAACCAACTGAGCATGCTTTCCTAAGTAAACACTCTTAATGGAAACTTTTGAATATTATGATCACATATAGTGGTAGTTTCATGAGGACAACTAATGAAAAATGCAACTTAATGAAAAGTATATTGATAGGTACACACATTTTTAAACAATTTTTTTAACATATAAAACTTTACAATAACTTTAGAAAATAAATATTTAAATTTCCTTTTCAGGATTTCAAATTAGAAAACTTATAAAAAAAAAAACTTTAAACTCAATATATCTTGCAACTTCGTTTTCAATGGACAGAATTTCTTGATTTCATTTAAAAAAAATAGTTGTTAATTAATGTTATTAAATGAGAGAACGTTATTAATTGATGTTTTAATAAGAGACCGATATTAGTTAATGTTTGAATGAGAGAATGTTGTTAGTTGATGTTTTAATGAGAGAACGTTGTTAGTTGATGTTTTAATGAGAGAACGTAATTAGTTAATGTTTTAATGAGAGAACGTTGTTAGTTGATGTTTTAATGAGAGAACGTTGTTAGTTAATGTTTTAATGAGAGAACGTTGTTAGTTGATGTTTTAATGAGAGAATGTTGTTAGTTGATGCTTTAATGAGAGAATGTTGTTAGTTGATGTTTTAATGAGAGAACGCTGTTAGTTGATGTTTTAATGAGAGAACGTTGTTAGTTAATGTTTCAATCAGAGAACGTTGTTAGTTAAATTTAGTTTTGCAAAGCTTCTTTTCACATGACGCCTTGTAAACATGCATTTATTTCAAAGGCTGGTAGAGATTTGTTGCCGTATTTCAAAACTTTGCTGCATTCTAGTATTCTAGTTTTAGTATTTCTGTTCACAGGCCCAATATAAAAGAGATTGATGTACTCAGTATTAACTTCTTGCTCTCTATTTGAATAGTAAATCTTAAGAATACTTTCCTGATATTTTCATATTGTTAAAACGTATTTTTCTTTTGCATTAACATGCTAGTTTGATTTGAGAAAAGTTATCTTAATAACATTTTGAGCTAACTTTTCACATATTTCGTAGAGTAAATGTTTAAGTGCTCGAGCTTAGCCACCACTTTGAAAATAATTAACACTTTAATTTGAAGGTACTTTTGTGTTTAGTTTATTTTTTTGAGTACATCTGCCAAGAAGAAAGTCAAGCAATGAAAGTTATGCATGTATTCACAGACAGCTGGCAATCATATTTGTGCTGCGCCTCCAGTGTTTGTATTTTCAGAGAGACCGTAAAGATTTTCGCCGTCACACTTTCTATATCTATCTATTAGTATTAGCAGCAAAGAAAGAAAACCCTTTTTCTAGAGAACCAAGAAAGTATAATTAGAAAATATTTTCCGATTAAGAAATTGGACCACATAGCTTAAGTAAACGGTGTACACATCTATTCAAGTTTCTTTTCTGTTCTTCATTTATTACTACCTGCACCTCTTCATAAATCCTTGACATTTTAGCTGCTTTATCATGTCCCTGAGCTCATCATATCGATACGTTAAACCCATTTCTTTTCAGTCGTTTTAAATTATCAGAACTGATACACCAGATTTGGCCCACATTAAGAGGAATATCCTATATTTCTGTCATTTCAACATTACCATTGCCACTGTTAATATATCTTACAACTTCAGAGATCTATGTTAGGTCTTATCTTACACGTCCACTATTTATCAGAGAATAAATCTTGCTATTGATGTTTTCCCATTTAGAATAATTTTATTCAATAATTTCTAAGCTTTATGATTTTGCTTCTGTCACATGTTAAAGTTGTTATTTTTAATTTTTTTTAAAGTGCCTTTTTACACTTGGGTGTCACCCCCTATCGGGTGTCACCCGGTGCGGACCGCACCCCCCGCACCTGCCTAGTGACGCCTCTGCCCAAACGAAATAGAAAATTAAATAATTACGACAAACAAATACGAAAAGAATTAAAAACCTGTATGTGTTTATAGGCCTATCTAAATCAACAAATAGGCCTAAGTTAAAATCATAGAGCGCAATGTACGTAGAGTTCAATTAGAGTTACGTAAGTTAGTATCAACCAATTTCTCAGCTTAATCTAAGCGTCGTTAGCACTGATATGATATGATAGCTCCTCCTTCGTGTTTGAAGATGAGCACATTTCTCATTTCCTATGGACTCGAAGATGGTTGTAAAGTTCAATCCTCGCTTTGAAAAGCCGGCCGCAAATGTGGCATGGGTGAGTTTTGTCAGTTGCAGATAGGCCTGCTTTTTCTCTCTGCTTTCTGTTGGTTCGGCGCTCTATCGCACTGGCCACTCTACTTGCTTCAAATCTTGAGACTCCGAGACTCACAGCTTCTCGCCATGCGGAGCGATCTAGAGCTAGTTCTTCCCAGCCATGAATGTTGATACCGCATTCCTTGAGGGAGCTCTTGAGGGTGTCTTTGTAGCGCTTGTATTGGCCGCCTTGGGAGCGCTTTCCTGTACATAACTCTCCATACATTAGCACTAATGAAGGTATGTTACTTCTTGGACAATTCTTTGAATCCTGAGCGAGGCTCCCACATATCGGAAGATCTACGCGGCTGAACCTAAGGCCGGCCTTGCAGGCTGACATTAGTTGTGAAAAAAAAGAGCGGTTGGTGGTTATTCTGTCCAGAGGACGCCCTTGTTTACATCGGCCACAGATGATCTACCATATAAATGACAAGCTAATGGATCCGTTACATAATTATCTTTAGAAGGAATATGGGCCCTAGGAAACCTTGATCTACATCCTGCTAGATAATTATGTGGTAGTCAGTTGACTAAAATTTAATTTTAAATTCAAAACAAGTACTTGGTAGCATAGTTTTAGGCAATAGCAACGCCTATACAAACTCAGCATTGTTATATTGTTACAATCTTTTGTAGACAAAGACATGCATTTTAAAGATATTAGTTGCTGACACTATGTTATACATATTCTCCCATAAAATAAGTCTGATGTGACTCAACCTCTCTCTCTCTATCTCTCCCTACCTCTCTCTCTCTCTCTAAACTGACCAATATTGTTCTATTGGACATAACCTTTAACTAAGATTTCAATTTTCGAATCCTTTTCTCAGTAAAATGAGTTCCTGTTTATATTAAATTACTCAGCTTTTTACAAACCAAAATTTAAGATATAATATAATTATAATCATGGCATTAACTTTGGAGTATCTTTCATTACACATTGTTAACACCAGCCCAGGGGCGTAGCTAGGGGTTCGGGGGCCCGGGGGGATCGACCTTTTTGGGGGCCCCTTGCATTTTCACATTATTAAGACTTTTTTAATGATTAATGCCGTTGTTTATTTACTAAATAATGCACTAGTGACAAATCTCAATTCATATAGCTTCACTTCGTGAATTCTATGCAGAAAAGACATCTATAATATCATCGACATCTATACTTTATAGTATTTATGACTTCAATGACATTAAAGCAATGTTAAGTCTTTCTTGCGTCATTGTGATCCTGTGATACTTTTTGATGAACTTGAGCTTTGAGAATAACGCAATGAAAGTGGCTTGAGTTAGCGGTATTCGGAGGAGGTTGAGGTTTGAGCACACGTAATTACCATATGAAGCCTGTTTCCGCAATATGTCTATTGTGGATTGTATTACTGGTTTGTTGATGAAAACTGCTCGTACATCAATTACATCATTGAACAAGCGATTTGCCATTTATTTCATCATACAAACAGGAAAAAGTAACACAGTTTGTCATAAGCGTGTCATCATCCAACAGATGTCTTGGTTCAAGAAGAAACCCAAAGGTATCCATTGTTTTCCAGCCTTTGTAATCTTTCCTTCATCCCCATATGAAATCTGTCCAGCACTTCTGTCGCAAAACTTTTGAATTGCAGTTCTATTGAAAGTCCTACATTAGAACTCAACTTCCTATAAAGTCTTTTCTTTCTTCTGGTTGGTTTGATTACAGGGAATCCATAGTATTCACTACCTTCATTTGCTTCTTCGTTGGATTGGGTGATAAGCTTCATCCGTTTCTCATCATTTTGCAGAAAGCTTGAATGGGTTTCAATTTATTTATTGTTTATATTTTGTGCGAAAGCATAAGAATGTAACTTCATGTTAGTAGGAAGGATCTATATATTGTTATGCTCGAGTATACAAATACTCCGATTAGAATCACAACTGCTGGGTTAGTAGAAGACTCAGGAACATCATTCCAAATGATCCCAAACTATTGAAACCATCGGTAACCGAAAATGCAGAGACATTACTCAACGAACGACAGATGAAAAGCAAAGTGAAATACGATGCAAAAGCAAGACTACCTAAAGATTACTCTGTCGGAGAGAAAACGAGAGTTCGTCTAGGACAAACATGGCAGAAAGCAGTTGTCATAAATAAAAAAAAAAACATTACTCACCCAGATCTTACATCATAAACAAACGATGGGAAAACAAACAGAAGAAATCAACGCTTTTTGAACTAGAGTTGCGATGAAGATATCTCTGGGTACTATGATACCGACAAAGGCAACAAACGAAACAGAGAGTTATAGACCAATGTCTAGAGAACCTTTTGTGCCAATCAAGACAACCAGAAGTGGTCGAATTATTAAAGTTTCAAGTAGATATCAGTCTTAAGAACTTTAAAAGGAAGGATGTGATAATAGCTTCAAAAGGATGGATATCTGGAAGTTAATTTGGAAAAAAAAAAGTTGAACATTTCATATACAGTTACAAAAAAGGTGACAGTTGTTTGGTATATCTTAGCAGAATGAAAAGCATCCAGATTGAGAAAGTGATTATCACAGTTAAGAAATATTGCTTTTGGATTTATGCCTAACAGACGTATCCGCAGGCCAGACAGAATGCCACTCATTGTGTCTGCATTATCATAGGTTTAACCAATGCGTCACGCTGTTTTGTAGCCCCACCCTGGTCAACCCGAATAATGAACAATTCTAGCATTATTAGGAGTCACTATTGGATGTGTTATACTGGAATTCGCTGTATATCATACAGTCTTAGTCATGGCTAGTAGCTGCCTTAGAGGGTGGCAAGTGGGGCAGCCGCCCCAGGCCCGCGCTTGAGGGGGGCCCCGCGATCGGAGATTTTATTGTCACAAACTTGATCACCACACATTTTTTCTAATAAAATTCGATTGGATGTTGATGTTAATATACGAAATAAAATATTTGGATTGGTTGCTTATTGTGTTTTTTCCCAATAGGCTATGGTCATGGGAGTAATTTTTAAACTTTTTTAAAGTTGAAAGAATTCTCTTTATGCAGAACAATTACAAGACAGTATATTTAGGACTTAGAGCGGCCAATAGTAAGGCAACAATGGCTACGCAATGTTCTATGTTTTGTAACAAAAATAAGAAGGCCCACAGCGTTAAGGCGGTGTCACAGTCCAGTTTTAGAACCCCTGTGACATGACTAAAACCGGACTGTGACAGGCGGACATACTGTCTTGTTATTGTTACAGCGTTAGAGCCGGTTAGCGTGATGTGGTACGGTATATATAGTTTATCATTACGGGGCCCCACACATGACACACGCACAAGGCCCCGCGCACTGCTAAGGACGCCCCTGTTCGTGGCAACAAAGAGAGTAATATTTTTAGTTTTTGCTGCAAGCACATGTTTGATCTCTTTTGAAAGGAAAATAAATCGGCAACAATACTATTAAAGATTTTCATTTTAAAATGTAAAACTAACTTTAACTTTTCTCTTTCGGAAAAATATTTTAAAACGTACTGGCACTTGACAATATTTGTCAATCAAATATATTAATTTATGTAATTATAAATAAATTTCGGACACCCGTTTGGGGGCCCCCCCTAAGTGGGGGCCCGGGGGGATTTCGAAAACCTCCCCCTCCCCCCCCCCCCCCCTACGCTACGCCACTGCACCAGCCTTAAATAATGCTTCGTGTTTCAAACATATTTTTTTTAAATCTTAGTTTTGACTCTATAGTAGTTAAGTGATAGTAAATAGTTCCTAATGTAGTTGGCTGGTGCTGAGATGAAACTCGGATGTAGTCCTACCCTCTCCCCCTGTAGGCGTAGGTCTATGAATCAGCTCGAATGACACACCCATTTGAATGAATGCTTGAGATAGAAAACTTATGTCAACTCACTCTGTCTGTCTGTCTGTCTGTCTAAACACGTTTTTCTCCCCCTTTCCCAATCTTGAATCAATTGAAATTTTTTTTTAAAGTCCATGGTTTTCATATAATAGTCTGACCAGACGTTCCGGGACTGGGGTGGTGTCGGATTATCAAACATGTCGGATTACCAATAGCTAGCTGTACTTCAAAGAATCTAGCCGTATTTGTCTAGAAAATTATAGACGCGGGAGCGTGCAAGTCTAATGATGGATTTTACAAAATGTTTAATTTGCTCTCTTTTTTTTTTCTTATATAAAGTCATAAACTGGAGTTTCACGGTCACACCTCTGAATAATTTCCCAGTTTTCAGAAAGAGATAATATTTAGACTTTGGCAACTTTACTCACCACCCTACAAGACGTAGGAAAAAATGTCAACATTACAATTAAGGGAGGTAACCGTCATCAATGAGAGGTAATTAAGAATGCATCACCCACTTAGCGGGCACTTGGGGAGAGGTGAAAGTTACGTGTCAGAACATGCATGTGCAGTTGAAGCATAAATTGTCACCGAGAGGGCGACGCGTCGTATTATTGAATGTATTGGGTGAAACATTGTCGGACTATCAATAGATATAAGGCAATGAGTGCCTTTGACAAACTCGGTAAGTCAGAGACTGAAGACCTAGATAAGTTCACATGCCTAGGCAGCACCGGTATTTTTAATATAGCGTACCAAATAGAAAAGGCTTCGGTCTGTTTTTAGGTTATTAGGCATGAGACTAAATAACCCAATTAACACAATCATCATCTCAACAGCAAAGTATGCATGTGAGACATGGAATTCATCTGCCAAAATAATACACATGTTCCTACGATAGGATTTTAGGAGTTGGCTACATGGTCACTTCATACACAGGCACACACACTGCTCTACTAGCCATTCAAAACACATACACTTACTATCACAGAGACTGCGGGAAGGTTTTCAGTCCAAGACCATCGAAACGAGTCTACGGAGCCAGTGGCGTAGTGAGTATAAAGTGCGCCCGGGGGGCAAGAAACTTTATTCGCGCCCCCTCCCCATTTTCCATGAACATCACATCGAAATGTTGGCTTTGAAATAAAAAGTAGTTAATAATAAGAGAATACAAATAACCTTAGAATGTATTACCTAACTGAAATATCTACGGCATCTCTCTGCACGTGGCGCCCCCACCCCACGAAAGTGACGCCCTGGACATCGTTCCCCCTTGCCCCTCCCTTCCCCCACTAAGCCTCTGTATAGAGCGCACACCACCCGACAATCTATCTTCTTAGATCAGAGTAAATGAATCCCATCAGTACACACATACTTACAAATACACACATTGTTTTATTTTGTTTTTCAACAATATTAAATCCCATACAAATTAATAATGTCAATGACATAAACTTAAACCCCAAAGCTAATGGACAAAATACTTGTATTATTCAATATATTTGAACACAAAAAAAAAAAAAACATATACAAAACATACGATTTTTTTTTAAATAGGCATATAAATTATAAATTAAAATAAATTATATTTAAAACATTTATCGTCCAAGTGTCCGGCGCATAAACGGCGGCGCACAATCAGCCACAACATTAATACGTGCGCCAAAACTTCCTGTTTCGCACTTGCCAAGAAATAATTCAATGATCACGCTGTCAGTATAATAAAAAAAAAGTCACAGAAGTGACAAACAGCAAACAAACTTAAGTTAGTACTCTGAAATCAGCTGCACTTCTTTACCGGACAGTTTTGAATCTGCCCATCAGGTATTGGCCAGTGATTTTCCGAAGTGACCAATCATAGTTGAATATACACTTCTAAATTCCATGACATCGGATATTGTCCACACGGCTCGAGCATTTCGCGAAATAATCGGC
>JADKLZ010069502.1:0-10424 GCA_021533235.1 Biomphalaria straminea | reverse complement strand
ATGTGTCGACTGTGAAATTTTTCAAGGGACTTTCTTCCATCCCCGCATGTGCAGTGGATTAGTTCTTTTGGAACCCCAACGAGTTTTTTATATTATTATTAATATTCCTGTTGTTCTAAACCTCCTCTTACAACCTTTCCATTCGGTCACCTCCGTTAAGTTGAGAAACATTGCCCTGATAGATTATACGAAGAAAGATAAACACGTGACCAGGGAGGACTGACTATATGGGCATTTCGTCGCTCAGTAAACACAACTCAGCCCGAGTCGGGTATTGAACCTCGAGCCCCCTTCATAGGTAGCCAAGCCAAGCCAACTTCAATCGCACTTAGCCTCTCAACGACGCTTCCCACGTTTCTTTTATGTTTCTTGTGATTTTCTTTAATCCCTGCCAGTGCTATGTATTTGGTCGTTATGCACCCCAATGAAGGTTCTTTTGTGCCTCCCTGTAGCCCTAATCATCTCTTTTAGCCATCGTTTCCGCCCGCGTGCCACAGTGAGACTATGAACCGATGCAGAGTATAAAATGATCAGAAAGCTAAAACAAGTGCCACGACCAGATGAAAACACATAATCGCAAACTGTTTATAGTCAAGAAGGTTTGTTCATACAAGGAAGTCTCTCTGCTACTGACATAACGTAGTTAGTGGTTAAAATGGCTAGTCAACTCTTGTTCTTGCCATGCGATTAAAAAGAAAAGTTTTTTCTTTTAATAAAACCTTATAGTTCATAAATTGTAGTGTTTTATTTAACAGCTATTTAAACAGCTGTATGTCTCATAATATATTTTTTATTCTGAGAAAATGAATGGTAATGTCAATTTTGCATAAAACAAGTCATTAACAGACAAAAGGACAATGTTTGAATTAGTGTAATCTCAAAGTTTATGGATTGCCCTAAAATGTAACTATTGTCACAACAACAGTTAATGGTAAAAAGACTTTAACATAACTACTATTAACTATATGCTTTATTGTATACAGCGTTGAGGTTATCTTTGAAATGTCCTCTAGAAATAAAAAAAAAAGTAAAGTTCCCCTTTCAGACCTTGTGGTCTATAGGGCAGATGATGTAAAGGTCATCTGATTCTGTGGCCTACGGTTAACGAGGGTGTCATGGGGCCAGCGCAACGACCAACCGCCTTTACTTTTCCCCAACGAATGTCAGGTACCCATTAGAGCTGGGTGGACTCAAGGGCGCCCGAAAATCCCGAAATAAAAATCCCAGTCTTCACCAGGATTCGAACCCGGGACCTCCAGTACGGAAGCCAAGCGCTTTACCGCCCAGCCACCGCGCCCTCAATAAAAGTGTGCTTTAAATGATAATTAACCTTAACTAAACAAAAAGTATGACCGATAATCTGTTCATTTTGGTGTAATATATGTGTAAACTAGAAAAACTAGTCCACTAATATCTATGCAATAAATGAAACTTATAAATTAACCTAAATTAAACAAAAAGTATGACTGATTATCTGTTCCTTTTGGTGTAATATTTGTAAACTAGAAAAACTAGTCCACTAATTATCAATGCAATAAATGCAACTTATACTTTAAATGGATATATTTCCTCGACTCACAATTTTTTAACCAAGTTTATGTAAAATTAATGAGAAAATATTTTTCTGTCGTATTAATTATTTATCCTGCAATTTTTGTTCGTGCATTTTTTTTAAGCCGTTACTGATTTAATTGGAGGCACCAGTGGTTTATTTAAAAAAAACACATTTTAGATGACGTAATACGGTGATTATAAATTGTATTATATGGCTACAATCACTGCATTATAGTTGTATATTTAAACTATATGTTCGATTTAATGACCAGGTCTTGTTCTCTCTCCTTAGTGGGGTTGTCTTCGAGGATCTGATTCGTGAGTCTGTATACACATATTATTTACACTAGATTTGTATAAAATATCCAAATTTTTACCTATGCTATTTTAAATGTAAATAAACCTTAATTTTAATGAGTTAATTATATGAACTCTGACTTTTTATAGAGGGAGAGTAGTCCTTAAGGGACTACGGGCACGACATGGCCTATACTGTGCCGATGTGCCTAAAACTAAAACTAAACTAAACTACTCTCTCTCCTTATGCACCCCAGTGAGAGTTGTTTGTTTGCTCCCTAAAGCAATAATCTTCTTCTTTATTGACCTTTTCTAATAGTGTGCCACGGTAAGGCTGAGAAGCAATGCCAAGGTATAAAATGATAAGAAACTTGAGTAAAAAAAAACACAAACAGATGGAAACACTTAAATACAAACTGTTTTTAATAAACAAAGATTGTTTATATATACCATGACCTTTCGCTGAGATAAAAAGAAGAGACGTAACTCACGGATAAAATGACAAGCTCACTTTTGTTCTCGGCTACGCGCTTGTACTAATAAAGTTGTGCATTAAGCCAGCCAGTTTAAACAGCTGTCTGTCTCAAGAACATTTTTCTCACAAAAGAGAATGGTAATGCTAACCAACAATAAACTAAGTCTTTATCTGCCATAACGGCAATGAAGGGCTTTGTGCTCATTTCCCAAATTGATATTCTAATTCTGAGATATTGTCTAAAAGTAAAACAAAATGCACCAATAGTAAATGGGGTTACAAACAACACAACGTCTTATAATTACTACGTAAATATAAGCTCCGTTTATTTCTCTATATGGTTTGTTTTGACTAAAGTCTACCAGGCCTTAGTTTTTACTGATCTGTGTTTGTTAAGAATGATTAATATGTTTGTGTGTAAGATGATCTAATTCTACATGCCTTATATTCTGCCACCCTGCCTGTCGGAACAAACTTCTGCCCAGTTAAGATTTTAATTGTTTTTAATTAGTGCATTCCTATAATGAATGTGTAATACCATTGAAAAAGCTTTAGAAATGCAGAACGGTGTTAGAAACATAAGATATATATCAGAACAAAGTTCGATTATTTCCACATTACGCTGTTTAAGGTTTTAATCGACAAAAGTCTTCTAGACTTGGTACTAAAGTTCCAGCGTCTTGTAATCATTACGTAAATAATATCAGGTGGCCGAGCCTTGCTCGGTTAAATAATTTCATATACCCGAAGTCATTTTTGGATTTTTTTTTTATAATTACGAAAATGAACGATTGGATAAAGACTACTAATTCGAAAAATTTCTTTAGTATTCTGTTTGTTCTATATGTAAATTGGTACGTTCAGACATTTAATTTTGGAATTAGTATATTCAATTATGGCTTTAGTACGAAACATCGAGTGACGCAAATTTCTACGTTATTGGGGAAAACTTCAAAGACTTTCTTACAAGCCAATAATAGTAGGCCTACGATAGTTTTACGATAGTTTTACGCTGTCTAGACTGTAGGAGGACTTAAGAGACTTGATATTTAATCGCCATGTACAATTACATATAGAACAAACAGAACACTAAGACTGTCAGACCATAAGAAGTTCATACCGGCTTTTGCCATCCATCTATCCCAGTGGTGCTACTGGTGCTACAGCCCATGGAAGGATATGGCCTGCTTTTACACATCCCTCCATTCAGATATCTTCTAGGCCTTTCGTCACCACACCCTAACCCCATGTTTTTTTACTAAGGTTTATAGTTAAATCAAAAGTGGCTGCAACGTACGCAAACTCGTTGACCGCTTAGAATATTGTGTGTTGGTTTCCTTTTCGAGTCGATGTGAAGCTCGAAGTCGCAGATCCTCAAGTTTCCTTAAACGCTCCTCAGAATTTTTTAGCTTGACGATATTACTAATGATTGCATTTACGAATAATAACGTTATGTCAATAAAATATTAACTTCACGTCAATAATAATAATAATAATAATAATAAAATTATTATGTTTATATAAATAATGTTTGTCTAAATGAATCTATATAAAAGACCTTCTAAAAAAAAACAAAGATTTAGATCGAACAAAATTATAAAATGTTTGTCTTCTATAAATTTAGAGTGGAATTGGCAATGCTGTTACATCTAGATCTAGTCTAGGAAAAAAAGCGATTGAAATCTGGCTGAAATCCTATAGCTCAGACGTAGACGTCTAGATCTATTTGTTTTCCTGAAAAGTTGTGAACATCTTTTCTTCTAGAAATTACAACAGAAAACCTATTAGATTATTATTAGATCTCTTCAACGCCGCAAACCTCCTGCTATTAGGGAAGAATAACGGCGAGCAACATGGCGGTTTTTTCGACGGAGAACTGAGAATCTAGTTGTAAGTCTAGAATCAAGACCTAGATCTAGACGTAGATTGTTTGTTTGTTGTTTTACATGTTTCGGATGTTCCTTCAGAATTGAAGATAGTTACTTCCTAGTCCAAACCTCCCGCAGGACGACGGGGGATGGGAGCGGGCAGGGTTTGAACCCGGGACCATCGATAAATCCAAACGACAGTCCAGCGTGCAAACCGCTCGACCAGGCAGACATCCAGATTCCAGATTCGGCGTCCATATCTTTCTTTTCGGCCCACATTATAGCTAATTAAAAATATACAATTAATCAAATTCTTATTTTAACGTGCTTTATAATAAAGGGATCAAGCGATTAATTTGTAGAAACACTTGGAAGCACTTGAGCGTCTTCAGATAACCACGTGCTTGATTGATGTTCACTGTTTTAAACCTTCAACTACGGTGCGCAAATATCTAGTTGTGTCTATTCATTCAAACGCGATAAAACTTGTTGCAAAGAAATGCTTTAGTGAACGGATGTAAGCCAGTGACGTAGGAGGTGTCAAGTTTTTTTTTCCCTTTGACGTCGTGGGAAAAAATTTCATTCATAAATTCTCCATGTCATTCATAAAACCTTCAAACCAAAATAAGTTTTTCCATAATGAGACATTTTTCAAACCGATATAACGGTCGAACTCGAGTTTTCCCGATGTGGCCAATGAGCTGAGCATTTTTTTCTCACTAACATTTAGATACGTTGAAATTTTAAAGAAAATCGTTAGAGCCGTTTTCGAAATAGAAGAAATATAAATATATATATATATATATACAAGAATTGCTCGCTTAAGAGTATATGATAAGGTTATACTATGAACTTCTTCGATGAGTCCTGTCCATAGTGACATCTTTCAAGGCGGCTTTCTTCCCTCTCCGCACGTGCCATGGACTGGTTCCTTAGGTACTCCAACCGGGTTTGTTTTTGCTTCCAGTTGTTCTAAAACTTCATCTTACAACCTTTCCACTTGATCGCGACTGTGAGGCTAAGAAGCATTTCCCTAGTATAATATGATAAGAAAGATAAGCACGTGACAAGAAGGCCCGCGGGGAGTAATTTGTCTGCCCCTCATGTTGGTATGGGTTAAAATGAAACTATAAATGATTTCTTATGCATACGTTTAAATAATGATGGTTTCGTGGTCGAGAGGCTAAGTACGGCTTGAGCTTGTCTACCTAGAAGGGGGCTCGAGGCTCAACACCCGACTCGGGCAGAGTTTTGTTTACTGAGCGCCCAAAGGCAGCACGGGAAACCAACTCCTAGATACCCCCTCCCCTCCACAAATGAGATTGGACCAAAGCGCTCTAGGCATGCTATAAGCATGAAAGTAGCGCTATATAAAAGCTATAATAATAATAATATTGAGTTGTAAACTAATTAGCGCTTTATTGTTCTACTAATAATACATTGCGCGGCGTGTTATTATAACTCTGTTAATGTTAAGTAGAAGATTAGAAGATAATGATTTTAGTCTCAGTCTTTTTGGAATTCTCGGCGCATTAACTCTTTCTCTCCTGAATGACGATACCAACGTTGATTCTTTCAGAATGAGATAAATAATTACGGAGAGAAGGAGTTAAAGCTTTCCTCCGTCCACCTTTCTAAAAAACATATGTCTGGAAAATATCCAAGCAGATGTGACTTATTAAATCCCTATTTCCAAGGACTCGTATTCCTAGACGTATAGCATGGGCAACTAGCAGAACACACCTGGGAGTCTCTACATCGTCTTAATTTGTACTGCATCAGATATGCTTGTGTTTGCTATAAAAAAATGGACCTTTCTGAAATATTGTGTAGATCGCATCATGTTTGTAGGGGTTTCCGTAAATTCCGGCCATTGCTATAGATTTTGTCCTTATGCACCTGTCACGGATGAATGTGCGTATGAATGTATAATCTATTTTTACCTATGCGCGAATGACCGGAAGTGTGTTAGTTGTTAGTAAGAGTCCAGTTTGTTGTGAGATACAGTGAAGTTGATTAAAGTTTCTATGTGTTAGTTTGATCTAGTGTTTGTGTTATTTCTAAAGTCACAGCGGAACCGGGGACACCTAGACATAACATAAGGTACTTTTAAACGAGTCAGAAATAAATATAAGTCAAAGAGAAAGAAGCTGTGATAGCACCTCAATGAAGTTTTTTTTTGTCTTCATGAAGCAATTATATTCTCCTTTAATGGCTTTTTCCAATTGTATGCCGTCGGTAAGGCTGAGAAGCAATGCCAAGGTATAATGTGATTAAAAAATGAGTGAAAGTACATGAACAGATGGAAACATTTAAATTCCAAACTGTTTTTAATAAACAACTATTGTTTATACAAGGAAGTCACGCTGAGATAAGTGTGATGTAGCTAATGGATAAAAAGACAAGCTCACTTTTGTTCTTGGCTACACGAATATACAAATAAATCTGTGCATTAAGCCAGCCAGTTTAAACTGATGTCTGTCTCAAGAACATTTTTCTCACAAAAGAGAATGTAGTTCGAATTAGCCAATAAACCATGTCTTTAATAACCTAACGACAATAATGTACTTTGCGCTGGTTTTCCAAATTTACATTCTATTTCTAAGATTTGTTTTTAAATAAAAAAAAATATGTGTTAATAGTGAATGAGCAATGATACAAATCATACTATCAAAACATATTTTTATCTCCATTAATAATAATAATAATAATAATTTTATTTATAAAGCGCTGTTAACAAACAAATCTAGGCTCAAGGCGCTGTAAAAACATTACAAACACAAACATGAGACATGACAAACTAATCTAAAAAAGTTCTAAACAGATAGGTCTTGATGTTCTTCTTAAAAGTGGTGTAGCAAGTTTTCTGTCTGAGATCAATGGGGAGTGAGTTCCAAACCTTTGGTCCGTGAACTGAAAAGGCCCGATGACCGTAGCTTTTGAGGGAAAAACGTGGCACCACTAAAAGCGTTGAGTCCATTGAGCGTAGGGCTCTCTGAGGGACATATGGAGTAATCAGTTCGCTAAGGTACAAGGGCATCTCATTGTTGTATAGACACTGATGGCAAAGTGTGGCGACCTTGTAATCGATTCTTGCTTTTACGGGTAACCAATGGAGCGTGCGCAAGAGCGCAGTAGCAGAATCTCGTCTTGTTTTTTTTAAGAACTATTCGTGCGGCGTTGTTCTGAATACGTTGCAGCTTGGCTATTTTGTCGTAGGGTATACCTGCTAGTACGGCGTTGCAGTAGTCAAGGCGGGAGAGTATGAATGCCACAGCTAGCGTTTTTGTTC
Source organism: Biomphalaria straminea (assembly GCA_021533235.1). Lineage (NCBI taxonomy): Eukaryota > Metazoa > Mollusca > Gastropoda > Planorbidae > Biomphalaria > Biomphalaria straminea. The sequence continues at coordinate 2,938 of JADKLZ010069502.1, read as the reverse complement.
ACTCCGTTGTTAGGTATGGTCGGATCTGGCCTAATCTGCGCAGCTGCAGATAAAGACCCTTGCAGAATTCCATTTCGTTCTCTTTATTGTTTTGGTTAACAAATGTCTACCAGGCCTTACTTCTATCTGTGCTGCGTTTACTAAGTATAATAAAAATGTTAGTGTACAAGAAAATCTTTTTCTACATGCCTTATTTTTCCTCTCTGCATGTCTAAACAACCTTGTGTCTGGGAAAGATGCTAAATAATTTAAATTATTATATTTCTGAATGTGTAATACAATTGAAAAAGATTTTAAAAAACAAAAAGGTGTTATAATCATAAGATATACATCAGAACATAGTTCGATGATTCCCAAGTTATTCTTTTCATTGTTTTAATCGACAATGTGTACTTGTCAGATGTAAAAAGAATGGTTCGAGACTTTGTCCTTTTAATGAACCATGTGACCCGAGAAAAAGTCTTTTATCTTGTGGCCAGTATGAGAAAGTGGCTCTTAACCGATCTCTCTGTCAGGGGACCCCCACCAACTAGGTGATCATTTATCCATACACGTCTTTACATGTATCATGGTCTCCGAACCTCGGCATGATTTTTCTCCTTTCAAGCGGGCTGGTAAACCACCCCCACGCGGGGGGTCCCTCTATGCCTATGTCTACTAAGCTTAGTGCTAAAGTTTCAATGTCTTATAATGACTATTGAAACATAAAGTTTGAAAAGATCTTCTTGATGTGTCTATAGTGATATTTTTCGAGGGGTTTTCTTCCATCCCCGTTAGTGTGATGAACATGTTCCTTAGGTACCCAACGCGGGGTTTTTTTTGGGGGGGAGGCTTCCTTAAGTTCTAAAATCACCTCTTACAATCTTTCCACTAAATCACCATTTTAGGCTGAGAAGCATTTCCCTTGTATAATATGATAAGTAAGATAAACACGTGACACAAACTGCCCTCGGGGCGTTATTTGCCTGCCCCTGATGTTGGAGTAAGTTAAAATGATCAAATAATTTTGTTCTTATGCATACGTTTAAAAAATAAAGATTTCGTTTCAAAAAAATCGCCTTGCAAACTAATAAGCGCTTTATTATTATTCTTATAAAGCAGTGCGCAGTGTGTTATTATTACTCTGTTGATGTAAATCTAAATGAATGTCTACCAGACCTTAGTTTTTTCTGTGCTAAATTTCTGAAGTTTGAAAAAAAAATGTTAGCGTGTAATCTTTAACAGCATGCTTTATTCTGCCTCTCTGCCTTCCTAAACAAACTTCTGTCTGGCAAAAATCGTAACGGATTGAAATTATTCCATTCCTTTTATGAATGGAGTTGGTATAGTAATTACTAAAATGCTGTTATAGTTCATAAAGGTTAATATTAAGCCAGCTAGTTTCAACAGCTGTCTTTCTCCTAATATATTTTTTTATTCTCAGAAAAATGAATGGTAATGTCAATGTTGCAAAAACATTAACAGTTTTGAGGATAAATATGTGCTTTTTGAATAAAGTGTTGAAGTTGCATTGTAAATGTCATCTTCAAAAATGTTCTTTCAATGATTATAAACCTTATTGATAACTTTAATGAACTTTCCATATCTTTTTTTATGTTCCTTGCATTCAATAAACATAAGCTGAGATGTTATATAAACTTTTAAAAAAGATGTGACTATAGTAAGTGAGTTATGTAAGAGAAACTATACAAAGCATACAAACAAAACTAACTTAGATTTCAGTTTAATTCTTTGTCTGGTTTTGTTTAAATAATGTCAAACTAGGCCTGGTGCTTAGGGAATAGCTTAAAGATAGCGTAAGGTATAGCTTAAAGATAGCTTAGGGTATAGCTCAAAGATAGCTTAGGGTATAGCTTAAAGATAGCTTAGGGTATAGCTTAAAAAAGCTTAGGGTATAGCTTAAAGATATCTTAGGGTATAGCTTAAAAATAGCTTAGGGTATAGCTTGAAGATAATGTAATGAATAGAGCTCCTCGACATTGTCATACTGTTGAGTCTAAGACTTCTTAATCGCTATGCTTATTGAAGTTGTTCCACCGACCTAAGTAAAACTCTTTCTGGGAAAGGTGCAAGCAGATTTAAATTAAATTATTAAACCCTATTACCAATAGCTCGTATCTGAAATTTAAATTCTAATTGTTAATTGTGCAATATTTTTTAATGTCCCAATACCTGAGGATTTTACAAAGAGCAATCGTACAAATCATATTATCAAAACAAATTTTGATAATTTCTATTTCAATCGTTAGATGCCTATGTTTGATGCATTCATCAAAAATATTATCAAAACAAATTTTGATAGTTTCCGTTTAAATCTTTTATGAGTTTAATTGCTAGTTGTCTACTTAGATTAGTGCTTTGGGTGCAGCGTTTTTTTGCAAGACAATGTAAATACGGGCGTAGAGCATTCTCTTATAATTTGTCGACATCGTCATAAGAGTTAATAACAAAACTCTAGGATCTCTTGACTTACGAAAGCTTGTCTCTATCTTACCGTCTGAACAAACTTCTGTCTGACAAAGATCCAAACAAGAAAAAAAAATAAATTCCAATTACTAAATTACTGACTGAGTTTTGTAATACACTTCAAAAAGCTATTGCATAACAAAAATGTGTTAGAAACATAAACTATACATCAGAATAAAGTTCGATGACTTCCATATTATGCTCTTTATTGTTTTGATAAACACGTATCTACTAGTCATAGTGTTAAGGTTCCATTGTCTTATAACGATTACGCGAATGTAAGTTCATACAAAGATATTATTCGATGTGTCGATAACGGCAGTTTTCTAGAGGGCTTTCTTTTTCCCCATCAGTGCAATTGACTTGGTCTTTAGGAACACCGACTAGGGTTCTGGGAGACTTGAGACTTGAAGTGCCTCACGGGTGTAATTAATCTGCCCCGTTTTTTCTTGTAGAACCGTTTAAAAAAAAA
>JADKLZ010069499.1:0-11215 GCA_021533235.1 Biomphalaria straminea | reverse complement strand
ATATAGCAGTGATGCCCAAAATACGGCCCGCGGGCCACATCCGGCCCGCGACGTGGTTCTATCCGGCCCGCCGAAGCGTCGGCACCAAGTGTAGAAATCCACTGTCCAAAAAAGTTTTACAAATATCTTTTCCTACGTTGGATAAATGGATTGGTATCGACAGTAAACTAACGTATTTATTTATAAGGATTGGCTCTTTTTTAAGAACATTTGCATAAATAAAGCGGCATTCTTGGTTTGAGACATTATTGTAAGATTACACCTAGAGTGGTGGGCTGAGGAGAATATTGAGAATCTTTTTCCCTTGTAGAAGTTAGTGAGAGTGACTTCTGATGGTGCTGAAAGTATGGATGACATCAACAGCTATCAGATACCAAACGGAACCGAGTCTCTGTGGTTTCGTTGAATTATTCAACAAAAAAATCTATGTGGAAAGATGATCGTCTGGACTAACTGATTGAACAATAACAGTCGTTTTTGAAATTCAATCTGCGGCCAGACAGAGCTGCAACTGAGACTGACTTGCACAACTAAACATCCTGTTACGTAATCATCTCACGGACGAACATCTAGGATTCTAGATTTAGAGCTGCATCTGTCGTCTCATCTATGCAGCCGGATATTTAAAAGTAGTTTAGGATAAACTTCTCATGAATTAATGTAGGCTAAATACTATATTAACGGGATTCTAGAAGAAATGATTATTGTCTATTTCCCTTTTACTCCCTTTTTTTTTGTTATGTGGCCCGCGACACGAGTGTCGGAAATTAAAATGGCCCAGTACTGTTCACTATGTATACATATCCACTCAGCGTCGTCATACAGGCATCTTATACCACTTTTTTGCTGATGACTCACAGTTATACGATTCCTCAGTACCCTCAGAGGTGTCGCATCTGGCAGAAAAAATCAGTGGTACCGTTGCAAGGGTGAGCGATTGGATGGTTGAGAATAAGCTCAAGATGAATGAAGACAAGACAGAAATAATTAAGATTGGCACTCGGAACAACGTCTCTAAAGCCGAGAGCACAGATTCTCTTTTTATCACGAACTGCCAGGTTTCTTATGTCCATGTAGAGCGGAATCTTGGATTTTTCTTTGACTCAACACTATCTTTCGACCCACACATAAGACAGCTCTGCAAGGGTCTTTATCTGCAGCTGCGCAAATTAGGCCAGATCCGACCATATCTAACAACGGAGTCAACAAAAACGCTAGCTGTGGCATTCATACTTTCCCGCCTTGACTATTGCAACGCCGTACTAGCAGGTATACCTGATGACAAAATAGCCAAGCTGCAACGTATTCAGAACAACGCCGCACGAATAGTTCTTAAAAAAACAAGACGAGATTCTGCTACTACGCTCTTGCGCGCGCTCCATTGGCTTCCCGTGAAAGCAAGAATTGAATACAAGGTCGCCACACTTTGTCATCAGTGTATATATAACAATGAGATGCCCTTGTACCTTAGCGAACTGATTACTCCTTATGTCCCCCAGAGAGCCCTACGCTCAATGGACTCAACGCTTTTAGTAGTGCCACGTTTTTCCCTCAAAAGCTACGGTCAGCGGGCTTTTTCAGTTCACGGACCAAAGGTTTGGAACTCACTCCCCATTGATCTAAGACAGACAACTTGCTACACCACTTTTAAGAAGAACATTAAGACTTATTTGTTTAAAACATTTTAGATTAGTTTGTCATCTTCATGTTTGTATTTGTAATGTTTTTACAGCGCCTTGAGCCTACATTTTTATTTGTTAACAGCGCTTTATAAATAAAATTATTATTATTATTATTATTATTATTATTAAATGAGGTATTAAAATTTAAAATATGTTTTTCATTCCAATACTATAACAAAAATGTAATGGCCTAGCTATAATAAAGTATAAATAATGTATATTTGTATGATATAAAAGTTGATTTCATTAATAAGAGATTTCTATTAAACTCAATTCCTTCTTAAATGAGATCCACTCTCGTGGACCCCCATTTGCATGACATGGACCCCCAATTCTTTTTTTCACTTTGTGGACCCCTTGGAAGTCCTCGTGGACCCCTGGGGGTCCACAGGGATCACTTTGGGAATCACTGCTCTAGATCCTCTAATCTTTTCAGTCTTTTGTCATTTTGGTTGTTTGTTTTATAACAAATTCCTTATAGATCTAATCACTATTTTATATTTTTAATTTTCAGATCTAAAGATTGTCTATAGGTTCTCTGAATCCAAATAAATCTTCTATAGAGGAATCCTGAGCGTGAGATGACAACGAGCTCTCAAGTCTCTCAAGTAGCGTCAAAGATGTAGACATTAAAGATTACAAAGACCACTCAGGTAAAAATAAAATATTGACTAAAGAATGTAGATGCATATACGACATATTTCAACATTTATGAATATTTTGTATTTTTAATAATTAATTAAAGGAATATTCATTGAATTTTTATTTTTTTTAATTTTAGGTAACTTCAAATGAATCTTTTGCTGATGTAGATGAGCCATCAGGACCTAGCTAGGGATAAAAGATATCTTTGGGAGAGAGAACACCTGGACAAAAAAACAAAATGCTGGCTGCCTGGTCATGTTATGTACTTCGGAGTGCCATTGCGATGGCGCAAGTTCGAACCATCCCATCAATATCCTCTGTCAACCTGCTGGAAGTTTGAGCTTGATCGAATAATTATTTCTGAAAAAACTTCAGAATTATGCTGAAAAAAGAGATTTGTTTTACATAAACACTCAAAATCAACCTGGCCAGTAAGATCTTCTATTGATTATTTAAGGGGCTTTAAAAAATATTTTTATCATGCAGGCAGATTCATCGGTGACGCATGATCTACATCCCGCATGCCATATATCAGGCTTTTAATGGGTTAGTATCTGGTCTCTCAAAACTCTTGCCTGTGCTGTATAATGAAGCCATGGATACACTCTGTTCATCAAATTAATTGTGGCCTGTGGTACACATTTTGGAAATTCATATTTCCCTATGTCGCGACCGCCACTGAATACATACATTGACCAAGACAGCATCAAAATAAAGTTTGGACATAATTGAAAATTATTAAAACTATGTAACTCTGGTGAGTACATTTGATACTCTGCGTCCAGTTATTATCCCAGTTATTATCCCTAGACTTCATTTATCAACAGAAATTTTAAACAATACCCAACACTTTGTAACAGCCGAGGCCATGGCTAATTACCAGATTAAAAGGAAATCTCATTTAAAGCTATACATGTGTGTATGTATGTATTAAAATAGAGAATACTACTGTTATATTTTTTTCCAAGAAATTTAATATTTCATTATTCTAGGTTTTGTGCCTATAATTATTTGGTTTCTAAAAATTTTTTTTCCTATTTTCATTAATTATTGGAATAATTGTAATTATTTTTGTATTTACTACATTACTTGCAACATTTAAATACTATTAAATCAACCATTAAATATATATATTGTTACGACTCTCAGACTCCTATCTCAGGCTTTCCGTAAACACTGCTAAACACATAACACAACACATCAAAGAATCTGACAACAAGAGCTCTAAAAATAATCTGGTACTTTACTAATGGAAAAGATAACAGCCAATACTAGACAATTGGTACATCAACAGCTACAAATGCTACACTGTACATCACAAACTAAACTCTACTGTCTCTATCTCTTTCTTGACACGTACATTCACTTCAGGACTCGACCAGGACCGACTTCATAAGCAGACTAACAGACCTGGTCTCCTCCGTGTCCTGTCTTGAACTGATCTGCCTACACACTCTGTCTCTGGTCTCTCGTACACACAGGCTTATGATCAGATGTCCATAACAGTGGTCACAATTGCGTGCAAAGTTCATGCCAGTCCAGTTCTCTCCCCTTCGATATAGCACGCTAAGCTGTTCTACTGGCCTGTGTCACACGTCAGCTGTTTACACACAGTAACCCTTTAACGGCGCATATAGAGTAATAGAAATATATATATATATATATATATATATATATATATATATATATATAACATATCATATCCAAATACCTTTTTATAAATGTTACATACAAGATGAATGTCTTTAATTTTTTTTTTCATTATTTTGTACATAGTGTATATACTTCTGCTGATTTTATTGTCACTAAATAAATGACTTTAAATATATAACATAAAAGACATTTTAAAATCTGTATTAAAATTTATTTTGTAATGTTTTTATTGGTATGTAGCAGTTTTGCAACAATGGACAAATTTAACCACTTGTGCGTAATGTTGCAACTTTGCTACAAAGCTATAAAGTCTAAATTACTTTAAATTTGTCAAAAAATGGTACTATATATCTTATAGACCCCATAGGATGACATTAATCGTAAAAAAAATTTTTTTGAACATCTATTTCAAAATGTTCGCAATAGAGGGTTAACAAAATGAGGTCAATCTTAAGAACATCTAAAATCAAATTAACGGACCACGACAGCCGCACACGACTACTATGTCTGAAAGATACGCTGAGACAGAAAGTTAATTTAAAGGGAGCTAGGCTGAAGCGCTACAACGAAACCACCAAAAGGAAGGAGCACAATGCTCTATATCAGCGCAATAGAAAACAGTTCTTCTGTAAAGTAGCTGATAATGATGCTGATAAAATTCAAAACATCGACAGCACAAAACACGGCTCATTTACCGACTATTGGGCGGCGCTTTGGTCTGAACCTCTACAATACAATGTGCAGGCTGACTGGATCGAGGAAATCCAAAATAAAAACAACCTACTACCAGAAATGCCTGATGAAGATTTCACGACTGAGGAAGTCTCAGAAGCTATATCAAAAACACACAACTAGACTGCTCCTGGGCCGGACAACATACACAATTTTTGGCTGAAGAAACTTACAGCCTTACATGCACCACTAACATCAAACTTTAATGAGTTACTGTTAGAGGTGATCCGAGTCAACCATTAAACTATCACCCTATCACTTGTCTGTCAGTTGTGTATAAACTACTAACCTCACTTTTAAAAAGTAAAATATACAAATTTTGTTCTACCCTGAAGCTACTAGCAAAGGAACAACAAGGTTGCATTGAAAATTCTATGGGCTATAAATTACAGCTAACTATTGATGGCATTATATTGCACCAAGCGAATAAAAGAAAAAGAAATTTACACATGTGCTACATCGACTACAAAAAAGCTTTCGACTCTGTTCCGCATGATTGGCTCTTAGAAACACTGGACATTCATAGAATCAATCCAAGAATAATACAACTATTGAAGATTTGTATGGGTTATTGGAAGATAAACCTGCACCTTAATCAAGATAAACTAGGTTCTGTGCACATAAAAAGAGGTATATATCAGGGTGACTCTCTATCCCCACTCTGGTTCTGCCTAGCGATTAATTTTAGGGTTGACACTAAATATACAAAAATGTGTCCCATTATTAAACATGGATGATCTAAAGCTATATGCAGAAACCGAGAAAAAATTACACAAGTTAATCAAAACGGTGAAATGCTTCGGTGACGATATCTGTATGTCTTTTGGCCTGGACAAATGTGGCGTCATAAGCATCAAAAAGGGCAAGGCAGCGAACACCAACATTGCATTTGAAGACATCGAGGAGTTAAACTCTGCATCTCTTTATAAGTATCTTGGAATAAATCAGAATGCCAAGATAAACCATAAAAAATTAAAAGAAGACTTCCTTGATAAATATGGGCAAAGGCTTAATAAGATCCTCAACACCAAACTTTCTGGAAGAAACCTTATCAGTGCAATAAATAGCTGGGCCGTCCCAGTGCTCCTTTACACGTTCGGCGTCATCAAATGGACTGACACCGACCTACATGACATTGACAGGCTGACGAGGAAATTGTTAAACAAATTTCGATGCTTACATCCTAAGTCCTCCACCATAAGGTTATACCTACCCAGGAAAGATGGAGGCCGTGGATTGCAGAACATCTTCAATCTGTGCAAGACGCAAGTATCAAAAATACGATCAAAACTTCACGCCTCCAGAAACGAACTAGTTACCTTCCTACGCAAATACGACTTCGATGCGACCCCTCTGAACCTACACAATGTTGATGTTAATATCGGACTGGACGACGCAGGGCATGAGATTCGTCAATGGGAAGAAAAGGCACTCCACGGAAAATTCCCGGCTTTATTACATGGGGACAACATTGACAAGACTGCTTCCTTAGCATGGCTCAAAGCAGGTCATCTTTACCCTGAAACTGAAGGCTTTGTTACAGCAATACAGGACACAGTACTTAGGACAAAAATTACGAAAAGCTTATCCTAAAACACAATGTTGTTGATAAATGCCGAAAATGTGGAAATGTGGGTGAGTCAATTGAACACATAATGACAGGATGTTCAGACCTATCGGAATCTGCCTACCTAGGTCGCTATAACCAAGTTGCAAAGTTAATACACCAGCACTTGGCTTTGACACACGATTTGATCGGGAAGGATACTCCTCCTTATTACAAATACTCGCCACAAGAGGTTCTCGAGTCTACTGATTATCTGCTCTACTGGGATAGACCTATTTTGACCGACAAAACAGTAGATTTTAATCGCCCTGATTTGCTGCTCATCGATAAAAAGGAAAAAGCCGCTACCATTATCGACATTGCCATACCACTATCTCATAATTTAAGAAGAACTGAGTTAGAAAAACAACGAAAATATTGGAACCTAGGCTTGGAGATTAAGCGTCTATGGAAGCTTTCTTAAACAACAATATACCCCATTGTTATATCAACCGAGGGGATAATAACAACTGACCTCACGGATACCTTTAACGCCATTGCCATTCCTAGGAACATTCTCGTTGCCTGTCAGAGGGCGGTACTGCTGCAGACCTGCCACATCACCAGAAAATTCCTCAGTGGAAACTGATAAAGGGAATACGATGAATTTTGTTTCCCTTTAACGAAACTCGACCCTGGCTGCGCCAGAGAAAGAATACTGATTCTTTTATCATAATAATAATAAAAAATAATAATAATTTTTATTCTTATTATTATCAAGAGCATCCATTAAATGTCTTTTTTTATGTTAAATGTATTTATTCTTATTTACACTTCTTACGCAGAGCACCACAAATGTAATGGATGACAAAAAGATATGGACAAAAGACTTTCAGGTAGTATCAGAAAAGCAATACAGATATGATATTAATAAACAATACAATAAAACAAAACATAAGAAACGATAAATAGAGATAATGAGGAAGGGAGAGAAAGAGAAGTGAGTGGAAAAAAGAGAGTTAGAGACATAGGGGGAGAGTATAATAAAAAAGGGATAAAAAGAGTAGAGAGTCAAGTAAAGAAAGTAGAGAGCTGAATAGAGAGACGGAGAAATAAAAAGAAAGGAAAGCGTGAGGAAGGGAAAGAGAGGGAGAGTCGAAGAGACATACAAGTGATGAGAGAAAAATAAAAAAAGAAAAGATGACTGTGTCTTATACTTTACTATTTTTTCTTTTTAGCGGCCCCCGAAAGGGGAAAAGACGTTATTAGTTTTGTGTGTCCTGTCTGACCGTCTGTCCGTCCGTCTCGTTTAGATCTCAGAAATTAGAAGAGAAAATGAAAATCGGACTTCACAATAATTTAGATTTTTCAAAGTTTTTATGCAACGGCAATTTGTTTCTTTTAAAAAATCCCAAAATTTAATTTTTAAAGATCACACAATTAATATTTTATCAAGCAGTTTTGTATAGAGAAAAACCCTATTACAAAGTAGACCTAATTTAAAACATCTAATAATGTTATGAAATTTTTATTTTTTTATTTTTTTGTATCAAAGCGAAAAACAATCGTTCTTAGTATTTTGTAAAGGGATGACAATCATTTACCAAATATATAACACAATATGCCAACGGCTGTAGATCTTATTGTCAATTTTTTTTTCATATTTTAATTGTTAAGTTATGTAACTTATGTTATACAAAGTACTATTACACACAAACAATGTTTATTAATTTTTAGAGAGATATCCATTGATCTGCTGGACCGCTAAATTGGTACATACGATTTGACAACCTTCTTTCTTAAATCCTATTTGTCTTTGATATAATGTAATTCGGATGTTTTTTTTCTGAAAATATTGAAGCCTGCCTAATTGAACCACTTCGGGGGCCGTTTTTGAGTTTGTGATTCCACACAAACTGTCTTTGTAGTCTTCTTTTTTTCCATTTCTACTTTTTTTATTTTTTTATAAGGGAAAATAAAATAAAGATAGAAAAAGAATATAGAAGAAATGTAAACTATATTAGCAAGAACTATTGTGTTCTCTGAACGCTTGCTTCAAGACATTTTATCCTGACATCGAATTCAAATTTATTATAATAGTATTAAAATTTCCTTTAAATTCCAAGCATCTATGGATCATATCATGGAAAAGAGATGAAAGCCTGTGCATTAGCTATGCTCTGAAAGAGCAACTTCTATACACGCAGCTGGTGCATCATAAAGAGAGGCAAGTGCCGATAAAGTTTGGGGCAACGGCGCTGCAGAGATCAGCAAGTGTGTAGGACACAGTGATGCCAACTGCCCATGTTAACTCCTAAAGTCTTCCCCTGAATAAGTTTGAATTAAGATTTTTCTTTCTTCTAATCTTGTGACAAATAGGTCAATGATGGTGGCCGTTTAGGTGTCTAGGGGAATTAGATATCTTGAGGACCTTAACTTGCACATAAGGACTACAGGCACAGTGTCATGAAAGTAGGCAACAAATACTTTTTATGTAAAACATATGTACAGTTTAATAATAATAATAAAGTAGGTAAAAGGTAAAAGCTGTACAGTGTTAGGGCGGGGCCTAATTATTTACATAAATGGGACTATCATCATAAGAAATGAGAAACAAATGGTCTGAACGTCATTGGGCTTTGTTGCTTAGCTTTGAGTCCTATGCTGCTCTGGCGAGATCGGCGTGGCTGATGCTGAGTTGTCTGTGGGTGCTCTGGCTTAATCGGTCCTAGCGCACGGGACAGTCCAACTATACGTAGCTGCAGGGGCGGACCTTCTGGCATGCGGTTGTTGGTCGGACTCTTCCGATTAGTGAGTAAGGCTGGTATCTCCAGATCTGGTGTCAGCAGACTGGTATCCGCGTTACAAAGTTAGGGCTTCTATTAGAAGTAGCCTGTAATAAAAGCTGCAACGAGATGCGTAGATCGACTTAGCCACAATGATGACATAGGGAGGTAGACGCCTTTCCGTGAAGGACATCTTCAGAATGTTTAAATAGAAACCATAATAAAGTTTCCCAATAGTAAGGGGAGTTAATCAATTAAATGTTACATCTCATTGTTTACATTGCTGTGCATGCTCAGTAGTAAAAGAAAAATATGTACACACAAATAAGCACATCTGGTAATTGTCATATCGTGCTGATAACGCGAATGTCGTGGGTTCGGTCCCCATACTGGCCACCAGATGTCAGTTCGTGAGTTCTGGGTTCTGATTGTGGTGTCTAGAAACTAGTATAGACCTCTTCTGGTCTCCTAGTCATTAAATGATTGCTCTGGCCACTTCAGCCATCGCGTAACACTACTATGTACTTAGGTTATGACGTAACACAAATATCCAAGTAAGAAAGTTAACTCCGCTATTGCAGACGAGGAAAGTTTATTCACGTTGAATAAATAACAATATGCTGGCAACACTTGCCACATGAAATAGTAATCCAAATGAAGGAAACATTAATATTATCAATCACAATAAGTTAACATTCCATAATACTTGTCAAAGAATACACATTACAGTCAGAGGAAAAACATATCATATCCACTCTCTGCTGGAGTTCAACATCAACTAACTAAATTTTAACCTTATTCAGAGTTCATTTAATAACTCTCGTGCAGGAAGCACGGGATATTACAATATGTGACTGTATGTCACTCCATGTCACAGGGGTTCTAAAACTGGGCTGTGACACAGGGGAGACAGCGATAATAATAGTGAAGTCTCACAAGGGCGATAATACATAGTATTGTAATAATGATGTGAAGAAACTATAACTTAGTTTCACAAATATCAAGGGAGCTAACACATGAATATTGTATTCTATAAGGAGAGACTACAATAAATGGAGGGTCTCCTAAAGGAGGATAAATAGTAAACAGTGATGTACATCTGCTCAGGTGAGATCGTCACGAGTGGCTAGAATGACGAGACGAAAGGGAAAAAAAAAGGGGGGGGGAGATGGCTGATGGTCAGTGACCAGGTGTCCATTGTTTACATCTGGCCGTTGGGCCCGAACAATAGAGCACGCTTGAATGGAGACAGGGCTCGTTCAAGGAACGTAATCTCTAGAAGTTGAAATTAAATACAAGGGGAATTAATTCAAGTCTATCCTGGGCGCAGGGTCAGTGCGCTATTTAAAATCCTGGCGATCAGCCGAGGTAAGATAATGATAGGATAAGACAAATAAGATAATGTTTACATGGATTTACCTAAGTAAAGTGATCTGGCCGACAGGCCGATAAAATAGAATATAGTACATAAATAATTACGGCATTCCTTGTCACGGAATGAGAGAAAAAATATACTTGGTAATATGACATGTTACATAAATATTATGATAGTTCCCGGTCAAGGAATCTATCTATAAAATATAGAGGGCTCGTGGCGAGCGGTAATTTATCAGTGATAAATTAATAGTAGCTAGAAAGCTAAATACATGTGGCAAGAATTATAACTAATTCTAGTCCAGATAAAGTGGATGACTTTGACTATTTAGTCGTACAAGTCATGATAATAAAATATAATACATAAAGTGACTACTTACATACTCCAAGATAAGAATTACACAAATATGTACACAAATATAATGCACTAAATAAATGCACAAGTATATAAATACACATAGTAAGAGGCCATTAAACACAAACCATATAGAAGCACGTACCACCAGTCCAATAGTAAGGAAAAGGAATGAGATGGATAAAGCAAGCTAAAGCTCGGACAAGCGTGTTTACTCCAGATAGCTCTCGGAAAGAATGAGGCGATTTTCTAAATCGTGTCCATATACAGATGGAAGATAGGTTGGGCGAAAGGGGAGTGGCGTTACGGTCAAATATGGCAGCTTGCTAGGCTTGCTTGGACAAAGGATTTCCGCCTGACCTCGTGTATCGATAAGATAAGCAAACACGGGCCGTCTCGTGTCTAGACTGCCCGTCCATAGGCAAATATGGTCAACTCGCAA
>JADKLZ010069479.1:0-11026 GCA_021533235.1 Biomphalaria straminea | reverse complement strand
TACATATTTTGCCACATCCAGGGCAAGCATAACCATTGTCCTCCGGTGGTCGATTAAGATTTTCTTTTCGCGTCTGCGTCTGTCCTCGGCAGCAAATTTTCTGTTGGGCCTTTGTATAGAGGAAATTCTTTAAGTCCGACAGTTACGCTTGACAGAGCAGTATCCTGTATGAGAGACGAATCTCATGCCAAAGGCTGTCTTTTTTTTTTGGTGAGCTAATAAAGTGGTCGGCGTAACACCGAAATGCTTAAAAGACCAGCTTAGGCGCCAACTGGCCTTAGCTGACAATTGACATAGAAGAGAGCACCTGGTTGCATGCGGCCTCAGAACGAGACAGCTGGAGATCACCAGCAAAAAAAAATAACAAAGTAAACGGTATCTACACCGCCCTACGCAATTTAGGTGTAAACAATTTATTAAGTTCTTAAAACGCAATAACTAATCATACATCGGTACATTTAATTTTATTACTTTCCTTCCATAGTTCTATAATAAATCAATCTTCAATAATATGGTGCGCAAGTGTTTAATTAGGTCTATTGACTCGTTCTTGTTTGCATTGTACTATGGTAAGCCTAGTGACGTAAGCAGCGTTTTTCCCGTTTACGTCATGGAAAACTTTCATTCATAAATTCTCCATTTCATTCATAAAACCTTCAAACCAAAATAAATTTTTCGATAATGAGACATTTTTCAAACCGATATAACGGTCAAACACGAGTTTTCCCGATGTGGCCAATGAGTTGAGAATTTTTTCCTCACTAACATTTAGATACGTTGAAATTTTAATGAAAATCGTTAGAGCTGTTTTCGAAATAGAAGATATATATATATATATACAAGAATTGCTCGCTTAAGAGTATAGGATAACGATAACTATTATGGTGTGCAAGAGAAAACAAATCGTCAGGACTAACATGCTATAGAATATGGAACTGCAAGCTTAAAATTAAGCGCACATGGTCGGACATGAACAAGATTAGCCAATTCTAGTTTATTAATAGCAGAACTAGGCTACATGTTAGGTTGCTTCCTAGCAGAAGGTAATTGATTTGAAGGTTTAAAAAAAAAACTGGTTTAAAGTTGGTTACTCAGAATACAGAGGGGTGCACGTACATTGTCAGCCATCAAGCCCTGATAAGCCTAGGCTACTACAACTGTACTTCATTAAGTTCAGTCACCATTGGAAGCAGTACTTGTTCAGTTGTTAATTAGATTTTGATTGATCTGATGGTTCAAAAATGGCTAGAATTTGGCTGCCCAGAATCCAGGGGCTGCAGGCGCTCATGTCTGTGGGTCCGTTGTTTAGTAAGCAAGGCAAGTCAAATGGCATGTTTAGATATTTTTTTAACATTGACAAACCTAATTGCAAAATAAAATTACAATAGCACTTTTTTTGACATATGAATATATATTAGTTATCAATAATAAATAATTTCAAGTGTAGGTCTATAATGTTCTACTACAATGTAGTGAAGCATGTTGTTTGAGCTCGATGGGGAACGAGTAGGCTACTAAGCCTTTGGTCTATGCACTGAAAAAGCTCGCCAACCGTAACTTTTAAGGAAGAAAAATGGTACAACTAGAAGTGTTGAGTCCATGGAGCGCAGGGCTCCTAGCAGGGTTAGGCAAACTAAGAAGCCGCCTAGATCCTATGTTTAGTGGGGACCTCTAACAGGATTTAAGAGAAATTTATTAGAGAGAAAAAAATTGAGAAACATTGATCAACTCTCAAATATATCAGAACTCCATGGCTCTGTCTACCAGCCTAGCTCTAAGTCAAGGTTTATTCATGAATGCTTAGAATATAGGCCTACATGTTAGCAGTGGCGTAACGTACGGGGGGGGAGAGGGGGGAGCTTTTGAAAATCCCCCCGGGCCCCCACTTAGGGAGGGCCCCCAAACGGGTGTCCGAAATTTGTTTGTAAATACATAAATTAATATATTTGGTTGACAAATAGTGTCCAGTACCAGTACGTTTTAAAATATTTTTCCGAAAGAGAAAAGTTAAAGTTAGTTTTTTCATTTTAAAATGCAAATCTTCAATAGATTTGTTGCCGATTTATTTTACTTTTAAAAGAGATCAAATGTGCTTGCAGCAAAAACTAAGAATATTACTCTCTTTTTTGCCACGAACAGAGGCGTCCTTAGCAGTGCGGGGGCCCTGTGCGTGTGTCATGTGCGGGGCCCCGTAAGGATAAACTATATATACCGTACCACATCACACTAACCGGCTAATCCGTCTCTAACGCTGTAACAATAACAAGACAGTATGTGTGCCTTAACGCTGTGGGCCTTCCTTTTTGTTACAAAACATAGAACATCGCGTAGCCATTGTTGGCTTACTATTGGCCGCGCTAAGTGCTATATATACTGTACTGTAATTGTTCTGCATAAAGAAAATTGTTTCAACTTTAAACAAAAGTTAAAAAATTACTCCCATGGCCATAGCTTATTGGGAAAAAAAACAAATAGACGGAAGCAACCAATCCAAATATTTTATTTCGTATACAAAACATCGACATCCAATCGGATTGTATTAGGAAAATATGTGGTGATCAAGTTTGTGACAACAAAATCTCCGATCGCGGGCCCCCTCAAGCGCGGGGCCTGGGGCGGCTGCCCCCACTTGCCACTCCCTAAGGCTGCTACTGGCCACAAATAAAACTGTATGATATAAAGCGTATTCTTAATAATTATTATTCTTAATAATGCTAGAATTGTCCATTATTCGGGTTGACCAGGGTGGGGCTACAAAACAGCGTGATACATTGTTAAACATATGATAAGGCAGCCACAAAGAGTGGTCGTCTGTCTGGCTAGCGAATACGTCTGTTAGGAATAAATGCAAAAGCAATATTGAATTGTTCACCTTTTTTTCCCAAATTAACCCCAGAGATCCTTCATTTTCAAGTTATTATCACATCCTTCTTATTAAAGTTCTTAAACTGATATCTACTAGGAACTTAAACAATTCGACCACTTCTGGTTGTCTTGACTGGCACAACAGGTTCTCTAGACGTTGGTCTATAACTGTCTTTTCGATTGTTTTAACAGTTTACTGTTCGTTGCCTTCATCGGTATCCTCACAAAATCTAAGAAGATTCTAGAAATAAACAAGATTACAAAGAGAGTTTGTGTGATACACAAACTCAGAGGCGGGCCCCGTCGGAGTCGGATCCCTGTCAGATCCGCCTATTCGCAAGATGTTTCGGATGTTCCTTCTAAGTCCCTGGCTCAATTCCTGTATGCTCCCATCCTTAAACTATCGCAATATTTCTGAAAGAACAGTAAAGGTTAAATCATATTTTCAAAAGCCTTTAGTGTTTTTTTCTAACCGTGACGGACAGACAAACCAACAGACAAAACGCACAAAAATATGCTTGTTTCATTCTAATGGGGGCACTAAACAATTTTTTTTTAAAAAATCAGATTTTTTAAAAAATTTAAGAAACTAGTTTAGAATCATGTCATTTCCGGGCTTTACGCTAGTACACAAAAGCCGCTGCTAAAAGTTCATTTTAAAAAATGTGCGTTATATCTACATGCCAAAAGCATTTCTTATAGTGACATTTCCTCCCTTACATTTACGTAATTGTTTTAGAATTGGTGTTTTGTTATTAAAAAATCGCTTGCATAATTAATTTTATAAATTAAACGGTTTGCTTTTAGAAAACTAAAAGTAGCCGTTGCACCTAAACTTTTCAAGCCGCATTTGATGGTGAAATAATATTTTTCGTATCTCTTCTAGTTTTGGCGCTCTGAGTCTGACAGACGGACAGACAGACAGAAATTCATTTTAAAAAATGTTCGTGATATCTACATGCCAAGAGCATTTCTTATAGTAACATTTCCTCCCTTAGATTTACGTAATTGCTTCACAATTGGTGTTTTATTATTAAAAAATCGGACAGACGGACATTTTGCACAAACCTAATAGCGGCTTTTTCCCCTAACAGGGGCCTCTAAAAATCACCCTTTTTGTCAGGATTTTGTTATTTTACCATCACAAAAGAGATACAAGACACCAATAGCAAGGACAAACAGACACAAAATCTCTTTTGTTTCTCTGGCAATCAGATGATATCAGATCATTAAATAGAACCAATCTAGTCTAAACTTTTCATATGTAAATTGTGAGTGAGTCTGGTGTGAATGTACATTTTTTTAAAAAATGTTTTGTTTTGTATAATGCACAAATTGTAAGACAAATTTCATTACGAACAATAAGGATTATATTACTATTATTATTATTATTATTATAGTATCCAGAGATATCATGATCGAAACCCTTGTCCAAAAAGCGTTGATTTCTTCTGTATGTTTTCCCATTGTTTGTTCATGATTTGGGTGAGGAATGTTTTTTTTTTTATGAGAACTACTTTCTGCCCTGTTTGTTCTAGACAAACTCTCACTTTCTCTCCGACAGAGTAATCTTTAGGTAGTCTTTCTTTTGCATCGTATTTCACTTTGCTTTTCATCTGTCGTTCGTTGAGTAATGTCTCTGCATTTTCAGTTACCGATGGTTTCAAAAGCTTTGAATCAGTTGGATTAATGTCTTCTACTCATCAGCAGCTGTGATGCTTATAGGAGTATTTCTATACTCGAGCATGCTTTCTGCAAAACGACGAGAATCTGACGAAACTGATCACCCAATCGAACGAAAAAGCAAAAGATGGTAGGGAATACTATGGATTCCCTGTAATCAAAACAACAAGAAGAAAGAAAATACTTTATGGGAAGTTGAGTTCTAATGTAGGACTGTCAATAGAACTGCATTTCATACTTGTTGCGACAGAAGTGCTGGACAGATTTCAAATGGGGATGAAGGACAGATTACAAAGGCTGGAAAAAATGGATACCTTTGGGTTTCTTCTTGAACCAAGACACCTGTTGGATGATGACACGTTTATGACAAACTGTATTACTTTTTCTTGTTTGTATGATGAAATAAATGGCAAATCGCTTGTTCAATGATGTCATTGATGTACGAGCAGTTTTGATCAACAAACCAGTAATAGGATCCACAATAGACATATTGCAGAAACGGGCTTCATTTGTTAATGACGTGTGCTCAAACCTTGCAACCTCCTTCGAATACCGCTAAGTCAGGCTACTTCCATTTTGTCATTCTCAAGGCTCAAGTTCATCAAAAACTATCCCAGGAGCACAATGACGCAAGAAAGGCTTAGCATGGTTTTAATGTCAGTGAAGTCACAAATACTAGAAAGTATCGATGTAGATGATGTTATAGATGTCTTTGCTGCACAGAATGCACGACGTGAAGCGATATGAATTGAGATTTGTCACGTGTGCATTATTTAGCTAATAAACAACGGTATTATTTATTAAAAGAGTCTTAATGATAATTTTTTTTGTTAAGTTTACTAATATTTTGAACCAATTTGATCTTGGGCTTATATATTTTTGCGTACATTATGTCATGTCATATGTCGAATGCCAAAATACAGGGGCCCCCAAAGAGGTCGATCCCCCCGGGCCCCCGAACCACTTGCTACGCCCCTGCATGTTAGACTACGTATATTAGAGGACCATTGCCTCTTCCTTTTGGTAAAATGACAAAACGTTATTTCTAGTCGTCATGAATCTTTCATGAAGCTCATTCCTGCTATCGGCGCTTGGTTTGAGCTGAAAAATATGTTACTGACATCTCTACTAACGTGTTTAAGAAGCTTGCTGAACACTAGCAAATGCTCAAGAAATGATGTTGGATGAATTTAACATATTTATTCATCAAAATTTAGATATAGGAGGGTTTTTAATTAATTGCGTATTTTTCTATCTCATTATTTTTTTGTTCTATTTCATTTGGGGCCACTAAATTCACATCGTCTAGGGCTTCTAATTACCTAAGGCCTGCTCTACGAGGGACATTAGGAAGGATAAGTTCACTATGGTACAATGGCATGAATGTATTATAGATGCACTGATGACGTGTGACCACTTTGTACTCGATTCTTGCATTCACTGGAAACCAATTTAGTGTACTCGATAGAGGTGTTTGCATAGTCGCGTATTTTTTTTTTTCGTAGGACCACTTATATATACAGCATTATTCAGAATTCGCTACAGCGGAGAAATTGTGTCATCAGGTTCACAAGAAAGCACGGCATTGCAGTAGTCGAGAATATGAATTGCACAGCAAGTTGGTTGTTGTTTTGTACTCCTTAGTCAAATATGGTCAGTTCTGATCTAATCTGCACAGCGGCAGAGACTCTTGCAAAATTTAGTCAAACAAAACTCAAATATGCCGGACTACATGCAACAAAGGCACCTGGAAACTTGTGATGAACATGGAAATATACTCTCTACTTTGGGTGGTGGGATACTGCTGATATAAAGAACAAGATGTAGCCATAGACATATATAGACTGGAAAAAGGAAGTAACTTTATGTAACTTGAAAAAATGTATATCCATTGTATTCGGATTTCCGAAATCTGACAATTTGCACGATCTTTAGTCTTAAAAGATTAAACAAAACTACACTTCCTCCTTATTTACGCAGCATGGTGTGAAAGAAAAATGATGTATCCAAATCCGCACTATTTTCATTCACAAAATGGCATAGATAGCATATATAAATATACACTGGAAAAAAGAAGTAAAAGATTCAGTCCTTAACTTTGAATTAGTGAAACTAGGGATTTTTTCAGCAGAATGTCCAAATAAGCTAAAATTATAAAAAAAACAGTTTCAGAACAAAAAATAAACATTATGATTAATTGACATTACAGTCACGCTAAGAGATAAAAAAACACAATAGTGAAAATATTGCAATACTTATATAGGTTATGGCTGAAATAGATATGAATACTTACTTAACTTTTATACTGCTCATGCTGTATAGTATAGTACACTAATTTGCAAATCACAAATGTTCCCTTCATAAAAATATCTTATTGGCCAGTCTATAGTTATTTATGTCTATGGATGTGGCTTTAATAAAAAAAAAAATAAAACATGCAGAAGCTTTTATTACAAACTATCAGAAACAGGTGTCCTAGCTTTCTCTATACAATAGGTAAAAAATGATTATATACTATATTAGAGCTTAAAATCTTGTGTAAGCAATGGTCAATCTGAAAAAAAAAAAGTTGCGTGTTTAATTTAAACTGAAAGTGTTCGTGCATGCTTTTATGTTGTCCTCCCATCGTTTTCTTTGTCTGATTCTTCTTCTTTTTTCCTGGTACTGTTCCCTGAAGGAAGGTCTTTGCGAAGCCCAAACTTGCGGGTTTTTTTTCACGACAGTTAGCAGGTCATCATGGGGCCCAATCGCTGCAGTAATCCGGTCCCTAATCTCTTGGTTTGTGATGCGGTCTTGTAATTGTAGGTACCCGTAAGTGACCATAGACATAATAAATCTGTGTGATTAAAAATATTTGTACCAATTGTTTTCGTTTAACTTTTAGCTTTCTCCATTCGCTATGATCCTATCACTTGTCTGGTCCAGTTGTGAAAGGGGGGAGGGAAAGAAGGGGGTATCTTGGTGAATGTTTATAGAACGTTTTTTCTAAGGTTTAAAAAAATTCACTTAGGGCTCGATTATTCAAGGGGACTAATTTGACTTTTACCATTACATCTGTCAAGTATGATTTCTTTTCCTTGTTCAACATCCCAAACAAATTAATTAATTATCAACTAATTGGTTAATTTTTTTATTGATTCTTGTGTTGTCAGCTAAAAGAACTAAGTGTGCCAAAGTTCAGCTGAATTCGAGATTGAGTGTTGAAGAAAAAACGTGCTCTTTTTACCATACAGACAGAGTGAGTTGATATAAGCTCTCATGTAGGATGTATAGCAATAATATGTCATTAAACATTGTTTATTAAATCTTAAATCGCCTAAGCTGGTCTTTGAAGCGTTTCCGTGGGGCGCCTCAGTTACGTCGACCACCTTTTAGCTCACCAAAAAGACTACATTTGGCATACGTTCGTCTCCCATACGGGATACGCCCCCTGCCCAGCGTAGCTGTCGGACCATAAGAAGTCCCCCCTCTATACTGTCCATACCGGCGTTCGCAAGGACATCGCTGTTTGTAGTGCGGTCCTGCCATCGTATGTCCATGATGGAGCGCAAGCATCTTTGGTGAAAGCGCTCAATAAGTCTTAGCTGTTTTCTGTTGGCTGACATAGAAGAGAGAACCTGGCTGCATGCAGCGTCGGAACGAGACAGCTGGAGGTCACTCACGAAGGCCGCGGGATACACATTTGAGACCAAAAGAAAATCTGTTGCCGAGGACAAACGCAGACGACGAAAAGAAAATCTAAATCGACCACCTGCGGACAATGGTTTTGCTTGCCCTGGATGTGGCAAAATATGTAGGTCACAGCTGGGGATGCAAAGCCACGGGAAATACTGTATTCCTCACTAATCTTCGGACTCGAAGACAAGCCTTATTATTATTATTATTATTAAAACCCAGTGTGCAATTATGTGCATACACTATTCATTCTAAAATATTTCTGTTAAAAAAATAATTGTTTTCGTTAATTCAATTGAAGCTCGTACAAAAGAAAACATAAATTAGTACTATATCATAGACATAAATAAATATAGACTGGAAACAGGAAGTAACTTTATGTAACTTGAAAACATGTATATCTATTGAATTCGGATTTCCAAAATCTGACAAGTTGCACGATCTTCAGTCTTAGACATTAAACAAAACTACACTGCCTCCATAGACATAAATAAATATAGACTGGAAACAGGATCCTATTTTCATTTGGGAAGAGTCAAATATGTTTTACGTCCACATCTACGTTAGAAAAAAATGGTGGCAAATGAGCTATACATTCTAGGACGCACATTTCAGCATATCTATAACAATGATCTTTAGTTTTGAAAAGTACAAAACTTCATTATTCCTAATATTTTGCCTTTATAGGCTACGCATGCACCTATGCGCACCACATCAACAATTTCATAATGAAAGACATAGGAAAATATATATAGGCTTGTGATGTGGATCTATTTATTGTTGACATGGCTTCTTTATGTATGGCGGTCGTCTTATCGATTCAAATATTTAGAATTAGTTTTTAGTCAAAAAAGTAAAAGAAAATGAGCAGAGCGTGCTCTAACGATCGTAGAACGATAGACCAATGCGGCCAAGGGATAAATCTAAAGTTTGAAAAATCAATTTGCATCAATAAATTGAATATTTTTACACAGTAAGTCAGTCAGTCTATCCGAGTCTATCGTCTATCCTATCCGATCTCTAAACACTAACTAATGCCGACATGTGTTCAATGTCTTCAGTATAGATCTAGACTTAGAAGCTAGTTAAATTAATAGTTGGGAAGATAATCATTATGCCCGCCTGACATAGATTTAGTAGGAAAGATTACAAATATAATAATACAGAAAGGGTTCTATTAATTACATAGGTTATGACTAAAAAACAAGCTATAAATACTTTTACTTTTATACTGCTCATAACTGCTGTATAACTAAATCTATGTTTGCCCAAATTTTTCCAATAATAATTTGTTCTTCATCGGCCAGTCTATAGATCTAGATCTATATACATTCTATATATCTATGACTGCCTCCTTATTTACAAAACGCTAATAAAAATGTTGTAATACTTATATAGGTTATGGCTGAAATAGATATGAATACTTCACTTTTATACTGCTCATGTTGTATAGATCTAGTAAAGCGCACAAATGTGCAAGTCACAAATTTTCCCTTCATAAAACTCTCTTATTAGTTATTGGCCAGTCTATATTTATTTATGTCTATGTACTAGATCTACAAATTTTATAAATTCATTGTGACAAAAAACAAAACTACTCTCATAAATATTATAAAACAAAAAAAATTCTTTTCATTAATGAAACTTTGGCTACTTGTAATCGGATTTACATAACTTTTCTAGATAAGAGAATAGAGTGTGATAAAACAAATCAAACAAAAGCTTATAAAGCTGCTTTTCCTTTATCATTTATAGGCTTCGGATCTGAATTATTTCTTTTCATAAAACGCATTTATGGCTGAAAATTGTCGACGTTTATTAAATATAAAAAGGAATTTCTTCTTATCACTATTACTTATCACCCTATCACTATTTTATTGTCACATAGTGAGTTGTAGGCCTAATATTAGAAACAATCCCATTATTAACATATTCTTTGTTGCGATTATTTCTTTTAAAGTGAACTTGAAACGAGAGAATGTTGAACTCTGAGGTCGTGAATGAGAGACTTGAATCAATTAGTGAAAAGCAAATTAGTCAGACAGAAGTATTGACAGAAGTAAGTCAACACTTAATTTGTACTAATGAAACTGAAGGTGTTGAGTCCTGGGCATTAGAAAAACTTTTTGTTTCATTAGACAAGGTTGTCAAAGTGTAATAGCTTATTAATCGTACAAACATTTTAGGATATATATTACAAGCTAAGAGTGAATGTAACAATAAGGCACTAATCTACCTGTATAAAAAAATTATACGTTAAAGCGGTGTAGTATTATACAGCGACGCATACGTTGCGAGACATGCATTATCTTCCGAAATTGAGAGAAGACTAAATGTGGCTGAACAAAAAATGGCTAAGACGGATTTTAGGAGTTAGTTACAGAGATCAAGTCTCAAAGAAAGGAATCGTATACCGAACTGGGACTCGATAATTTAAGGTAGTTCTCGGAAAGTCACTTGATGTTTTCGTGTCAACAGAATAAGCAATGCATACTAAGAGATAAAGTGACAGAATAAGCAATGCATACTAAGAGATAAAGTGACAGAATAAACAATGCATACTAAGAGATAAAGTGACAGAATAAGCAATGCATACTAAGAGATAAGGTGACAGAATAAGCAATGCATACTAAGAGATAAAGTGACAGAATAAGCAATGCATACTAAGAGATAAAGTGACAGAATAATCAATGCATACTAAGAGATAAAGTGACAGAATAAACAATGCATACTAAGAGATAAAGTGACAGAATAAACAATGCATACTAAGAGATAAAGTGACAGAATAAACAATGCATACTAA
>JADKLZ010069458.1:2282-16112 GCA_021533235.1 Biomphalaria straminea | reverse complement strand
ATTCTAAAAGACTAAACTAACTATCTAAAAAGTGTGCGCAATACTAAACTACACTACCTAACAGTTCCTCCCCCCTTTCCTTAAAAAATATGGCTATATTTGTTTTTTAAAATCAGTCCAAGTCTTTACAATGGACTGAAGAAAACATCATATGGGGCAAAAAATAATAAAAATAACATCTTGATCTTCATGTTTCTTTCATAGCACACAGTTCTTTGTTCTTGGTACCTCATTCCAGTTCATGACATAGTTCACATAGTTTATGGCACAGTTTATGACAGTTCATGGCACATTTCTCAGGAAGACAAAGTTCATACACTGAAGAAGAACATAACTCCAGGACAAGTTTTACTGCAAAAAATAAACATTCAACTCATTATAGTACTTGTAAACAATTTCAATAGTCATATCCTTTCATCCCATACCAAATAATTCATTTCTCTTTCACTCACCAATTTCCTTTTTGTCCTAACCGTCAATGATGGATGATGAATGATGAGATAAAAAAAACATATTTACTCACTTTCAGTTGAACACAATTTGTCATGGTATAAATAATATGAATGAAAACTCAGATCAACACTATTTATATATTAACTTCTCACTCTTAACTCAATATAGTACTATTAACATAGTACAAAAATAATACTTTCATAGAGTTTTTACTCTTTAAGATATACTACTATTTTTATGGAATTTTCCTCATAGAATAAACTCTTGTCATTGTATATCTATACAATATTTAGTTATGTCAATGTCACTCTAGACCAGGGGTGGGCAACCTTTTTCAACCGAGGGCCGCATTAATGAATTTTGGGTACTAGGCGGGCCGCATGTATATATATATACATATATATATATATATATATATATATATGCTTTGTTTGAAAAGATTTAAGATGCATATAAATTTCATGTGCAGACAACAAATTACAATGCTATTAATGATAAACATGAAGTTTGTCTTCAACTCTTCATAAGAAATATTAGGAAAAGGTCACAGTCAATGTCCATCAAGGAACCTAACAATTTCTTCCTTTAGATTCCATACTGATCTAATGATTGGCCAGTGAATACAACTGTGTTACCCAACTGTTGTACTCAATAATAACAATCCGTGTTACATTCTAAGCTTTATTTCACTGAATGACAAACAACTACACACATAGTAGAAATCACATCACGAAATTCGAAATAAGGTCAGTACACAGGCTAACAAATGTAAACAAACACTAAGGGGTGACAATCCAAATTAGCAAATTCACAACATTCACCCCACGTTTAAATTTATACATATAACACAACCACATATAGTCAAGGCAAAATAAAGATAATGAAAATATACACATCTAAATACATTAGTTTGCTAAACCCTGTAGTTGGGTTTTGATCGTCTCTCTCTCAGGTTGTAGCGGTAGCCAGGATTGGCACCATCATTATCAGCACCAACAATGTCATTTGGTGCCTAGATGTTCGGGGCTTCAACCGAGTCCACACGAGGGTTCGGAGCAGAGTTCTCTGCGTTGCTTTCTGCGCACCCTGAAGCGAGGGTGTAGCGTCCCCAGATGAACCGTCGCTCAACACAGGGGGTCTCACATTTTCTATGAAACAGTCTTTTTCTTTTGGGGCCAAATATCTTAGAGAAACTGTTTCCTCTCGGCCCGTAGGTGTTCTTATCAGGGCGTATTGAGGGTTGCTGTCCACAAGCTCTACCTCCTCTGTTAATGGGTCATACTTTGATGATCTATTGTGTCTTTTTAATAACACTGGGCCAGGAGTTGTTAGCCAAGTTGGAAGGGATGTTTCAGAAGTACTTCTGCGATAGAATCCAAAGAGTCTCTCGTGTGGGGTTTTATTTGTCGCCGTACACAAAAGTGACCGTATTGAGTGCAACGCGTCTTGCAACACAAGTTCCCACTGAGACGTACTCAAGTCCTGGGAGTGTAAAGCTAAGGTTATAGCTTTCCAAAGAGTACTGTTAAGTTTCTCTATTTGACCATTTCCTCCGGCATTGTAAGCCGTGGTCCTGCTCGTAGCAACTCCTCTTTCATTGAGATACTTCTGTACTTCAACAGACATAAATGAAGTACCTCTGTCGTTATGGATATAGGAGGGTAGTCCGAATAAGGCGAACAACTCATTTAGGCATTTAATAACAGTAGCAGATGACATGTCTGGACACGCAAAGGCAAAAGGGAACCTCGAGAATTCGTCGATCATTGTAAGCAGGTATTTATTGCGTGAGTTGGAAGGGAGAGGCCCCTTAAAGTCCATACTTATTCTTTCGAATGGCTGAGTGGCTTTGATTAATTGTCCTATTGGTGGCCTAAAAAATCTAGGTTTAAGTTCAGCACATGACTGGCACTGGTTGATCACTGTTCTGACGTCATCGGTGGAAAAAGGTAAATTCTTTGATCTCACAAAGTGTAGCAGTCTTGTTACACCAGGGTGACACAAACTGTTGTGGAGTAATTTTAAGTCGTTACGTGACATTGTGGATACGTAGCGATTTCTGCTGAAAGTGTCTGCGGCAGTGTTCTGTGCACCTGGTCTGTAAACGACGTCGTAATGGAAGCAGGATAGCTCTAACCTCCACCTTTGGATCTTCTCATTCTTGATCTTGCCTTTATTTTGTCTAGAATACATAAAGGACACGGATCTCTGATCTGTGACAAGGGTAAAGTGTCTTCCGATAAGAAAATGTTTTCACTTTCTCAACGATTCTACTATTGCGTACGCTTCTTTTTCCACCGAAGAGTGCCTTCTTTCGCTTCTCGACAGAGTCCGGGAAAAGAAAGCCACAGGCCGACCATCTTGATTAAGTGTAGCTGCTATAGCTATGTCAGACGCATCTGTCTCCACCGTCAGCGGGCGAGTGTTATCTATGGTATACACGGCGGATTCCTCGAGCTCGTCTTTTAGGTCCTGGAATGCTTGTTTGACCTCCCCAGGGACAGGAAATTGTTTATTTCTGGCTAAGAGGCTGATTTTGTCTGAGAAGTTAGGAATCCATAGCGAATAATAAGCCAGCAGGCCCACTATTCGTTTCTGCTCTCGCAGGTTCGACTGAGCATTTAATTCCCGCAAGGCTCTGAATCTTTCAGGGTCAGGCTTGAGCTGACCTTTAGTTATTTCGTATCCCAGCAGTCTGACGCTATGTTTTCCGATCTCACTTTTAGCTTCATTGAAGATAATACCGTACTTCTGAGCTACTTTGAAGAATCTCTGCAGGTTTCTATCATGAGATTCGGTATCATTTCCACAGATGGTCACATTGTCCACATAGGTGAATGTATTTTCTAGTTGTTCGTCTTCGATTATTTTATCTATGGTTCGCTGGAAACAAGCCACTCCATTGGTAACTCCAAATGGAATTCTTCGAAACTGGTAAAGTCTACCCCCAGCCTCGAAAGCTGTAAATGGCCTTTCTTCCTCTTTAATCGGGATCTGATGATAAGCATTCTTGAGGTCCAGAGTGCTGAAGACAGAAAATTGTGATATCTTCTCTGCTAATTCATCCATTCTTGGCATGGGATAGGCGTCTAGCAGCGTAAATATGTTGATTGTCTGACTATAGTCAATAACCATACGTCTTTTGTGCCTTTCATTGCCTGTTATTAGAACCTGTGCCCGCCAGGGGGACTTTGAAGGTTCTATTACTTCTTCTTTTAGTAGTCTCTGAATCTCAGCATTAATAAACTTTGAGTCCTGTAGTGAGTGCCTGCGTGACTGAGTTGCCACTGGAGTGCAGTTTGGAGATAAGTTACTAAAAAGACTAGGTGCCTCTACTTTAGCTGGTTTAAGGGTGCTTACACACAGTGGTGGTCTCTTTGCACTAAATGGAATCTGTAGATTCTCGTGTAAGCTTATGAAATCCAAGCCTAGAATTACATCTGAACACAATCCATCTAAAAGTGACGTTTTATATTTTCATATGTTTCATCTTTGAGTTGAATGGTAGCAAAGATATGGCCTTCAGTAACTCGAGAAAGGTGAGTAGAAGCCAT
The DNA here is from genome assembly GCA_021533235.1 of Biomphalaria straminea. Lineage (NCBI taxonomy): Eukaryota > Metazoa > Mollusca > Gastropoda > Planorbidae > Biomphalaria > Biomphalaria straminea. The sequence goes on along the minus strand of JADKLZ010069458.1, from coordinate 12,105 downwards.
AAATATTCTGTCCACGGAGGTTTTTATAGGCCACTTGTGACTCCTGGCAACTCGGGCTGATACGTAACTCTCACAGCTTCCAGTGTCTATCAAGGCTTTAAGTGGCACCCATTGAGAAGAATCAAGGAAGTTGATTTTCCTAGTCCTACAGAGTGCAACGTAGCGAGGGCAAAAGCTGTAGATTTTCTTGATTTACAGGACCTCTGGAAATGTCCCTTCTTGCCACATAGATTACATGTTGCTTCACGTGCGGGGCACTCATTACGAGGGTGTCTTCCTCTACCACAGAAGTAGCACTTGCTATATAAAGCGCTTACCTCATGTTTTGCTTGATTTGAATTGATCGGGGCTCTTGGATCAGGCAATTTAGGAGCGACAGAATCCGCAGGGTGTTCTCCTACAGCATTTGTAGTAGTAGCACAACTAGTGGTTTCTAATTGTGACTCGTACAGCAGCGAGTGTTGATATGCGTGTTCCAGTACTCTGGCTTCCTCAAATGCATCCTTTAACTTAAGATCAGTTTTTTCTAGGAGGCGTTTTCTGATACTGTTGGATGCAATTCCTGTAATGAATGCATCCCGAATGGATTCATCACGATGTTGCTCCGCTGTTACGGCCTTGAAATTACAATCCTTCGAAAGACTGCGGAGTTTTTGCAGAAAAGTGTCAACGTTTTGACCCATCTCTTGTTTGCATGTGGCTAACTTATGCCTTGCAAAGACCTCGTTAGTGGGCTGCACGTAAATGTTATTTAGTGACTGGACAGCTTCCTCGTAAGTTTCCTTGTCACTAATCAGTTGGTAAACTGAAGGTGAGATGTAATTTATAAGTAGTTTCTTGTTATCTACATTTCCTATCGTAACTACTGACAGAAAGTTTTTAAATGTCTCATACCAATGCAGCCACTTTTCTTGTGCTTGAGGTGCAGTAGGTTCCACATCGCGGGAGCACGTTATCCTGCCTCAACGTGGCGCTCCCGTGGAAACGGCTCACTAGAGGAAGTGGCTAGGCGAAAGGGTAACAAATATGATTCCCGTGGGAGTGCCCATGGGCGGACGAGAGTCTGCCCCTTCACGGTGCGGATTTGTAAGAAAGCTCCCACAAACCAGTCACAAATCCATGCGCTGTTCCTCAAGGGACCGTCTCATCAATGGCGGATCCTGCACAGTTAGCTTGGTACAACGAAGGTAAATGGTGGAGGCCCCCGGTGCCACCGAGTGGTATTGGAAACAGCAATGCTCTATAAGCATTGACTCGGGTCGCTCCCAGACAGGCCTGTTGGTCCGCAGGTTTGTTTTTTTTTACCGTATGATTTTTGGGCAGTGAAGTCAGACAGGTTTTTTTTCAAACTTAGTGCTCGAAGAGCCTTCGGCTCAGCACTTATGACTATCCAGCGGTTCCACATCGAATCTCTCCGGCCGTAGTAGTCTATCCATGTTTAGACAGATTCAGTGAAATAAATTGTTGTACTCAATAATAACAATCCGTGTTACATTCTAAGCTTTATTTCACTGAATGACAAACAACTACACACATAGTATAAATCACATCACGAAATACGAAATAAGGTCAGTACACAGGCTAACAAATGTAAACAAACACTAAGGGGTGACAATCCAAATTAGCAAATTCACAACATTAGAATGTTTTAATTCCGAATCTTCACATACATTTCGGAACTTCCAGTCGGGACCTGCCTTGGATAATTGGAGGCCATAGGCGAAGTGAATTTGGTGGCTCCGAATAAAATAAGAATATACAAAATAAAGGGGAAAAAAAATAAAATTTTGCAATTTATTAAAGGCCTAGCATTGAGTACAAGTTTCGCTATTCCTTTTCTGTAATATCAAACTGTAGTTCCTGTGCGAGCCATTTAACCAACATGGACCCTACCAGGTACGGCCACTTGTTATTAAAATTGTATTATGGTAGTCGACCTATTGTTGCCATATATTTAATGTAGCTATGTGTAAACTTTCCAGTTACTAGTTTATGGTTGGGATATTTTCTTTTTGTATTAAAAGTTGTTTTTCTCAGTCAAAGCTCCATCAGTTGTTACCCTTGCCATCTTGTACAAGCCAACCCCACTCTTTTAACATAGTTCTCCTTAGCATTGAATAAATACCGGCCAGGACTTGTGTCTTTTACTGAATTTATATAGTATTGCTATTAAATAGAACCTTAAAAAAAAAAATAAAAAACTCCTTGGAAAGACGTTCTGACACAATGTTTCTTTAGCCTCTCCATTACAAATGATAAGAATCAAAAGTTTTAATAATTTCTATAGATATTTATAATGATTTATTTAGGTTTTCGCGGGCCGCATAAAACACTTCGGCGGGCCGCATGTGGCCCGCGGCCGTAATTTGCCCACCCCTGCTCTAGACAATAGATCATTTGCAATATTTACAGAGTTACTAATTGCTTTCACTTCAAACTTTATATTGCTTAATCAATATACCAATTTAAGGTCAACATGTTCCATATGTCTGAACTTGTAATCATATACATAATGTCACTTTCATAAAATTAATTTAACTTCAGCTGTATTTGTATATACACCTTTAAATACTCATAACATCTCTTCATAGACTTTTTAAAATAGTTTTAACTTGAATAGTATACAGTAACATATTCAGAATACTTATTTTAATTCAAATTATGTCTTGTGTCATTATTTTGGCAATCAAGATTTCTATATTTGTTTACTTCATAGTCACCATATTTATTTCTGTTTTGATTTACTCTTTCATCACTTTTATAACAATGAGAACTCGCAATCCTCTGATTGTTATTGTATGACCAAAACCAACAATTTCTAGCCAAATGTCCATACTTATTGCAATTATAACATGTCATGTTTCTTCTACCTGAGATATGTCTATTATATTGTCTGGTATTTCTATGGTCTCTATTTGTATTTAACAAATAACTGTATGTGTTTTCCCAACTTTCTATATCTCTCATTGTACATGATCTGATACCCCTAACATTTCCCAACAACATGTCTTGTGGTAAAGTGGGTATGACTACTCCATTACAATAACCTGTAAAGAAAGGTGTCTTGATAAATACTCTACAAGCTTCATACTGTTTAATAGTACCATCACTCAGTCTGACACTTTTCTTGTATCCTAGATAACACCAAGGATCTACAAAATCAGATCTTGAAGCTACTGTAGTACAAGCTGAATCTCTGATAAAATTCAAAACTTTTCCATTCAGAAAACCTGGAATTAAATAAAAACTATTTTTCCTATCTTCTATCATGTTTATCTCTTCTTTGACTCTACAATAACTTAATTCTTCAACTTCACTGTTTTCACTGTTATCTCTATTATGACTATCATTTGTGTAGAAAACTCTGTTTGTTTGTTTCCTGTCTCTATTATTACTACTGCTTCTTCTGTTTTGATTCCTATCTCTGTCATATGAATCCCTATCATTTGATCTGTAATATGTATTAGGTCTTTTGCAATGAGAAGCTATGTGTCCTTTCTTTTGACAATTAAAACAAGTCATTTCATCATAATGGTTATTTCTTGATCTAGAACTATCTCTATGTCTATTTTCAAATCTATTCTCATTTTGTTTAGAGTACCTATCATTAGTGTAACATACTAAGTCAACTTTATTTCAATCTTTTACTGAAAATGGGTTATTTGGTTATGCATTTTTATAAGTTCTCATGATTTCTGTAATTTCATCAATTGATTTAGGGTTTCTTTCCCTAATGAAAGATTGTAATTGTGGGTCACATTTGTTCAAGAAATTATCAATTAAAATAAAGTTTTTCAAAGCTTCAAATGAATTCCCTACTTTTTCTAATTTTAGCCATTTATTAAAGTAATCTTTTTCTAGATTTATAGTAGTTTGTGGTTCAGTTTGTGTTGATGGAATATTCTCAAAATATTTTTTTCTAAATGTAGTTGCATTGTGTCCATAAGCATTAAGAAGTTCTCTTTTAAGTATTTCATAACTATTTTCTATTCTATGGTCATGATTTTGGCATATGGTTAGCGCTTGACCATGTACAAAGTCCAGTAGTATTTCAAACCATTCATCTTCTGTACATTAAAGGTTGATAGTTTGATCTCAAAACGTTTTAGAAAATCACGTATATCATCTTTACCTTCTGTGACGATACGAAAACTTGTATACAAATGACATTTGAATTCCTTCCTACAAACTGTGGGAAACCTTTGTTCGTAAATTTAATGCTCCGGTATGGGCCCGCCTCTAACCGAAACTCTACCAAGAGTTATGTCTACTTGGTCCATTATTCTCACGGAACACTAAAAATTCAAGCACTATAATATGTCCATCTAGTCCATTGTTCCACGGGACATAGCGAGTCTCAGCCCGTTACACAAAAGACTGCATTGTCCAGCGGCTTAATTGCTAGGTTCTCCCTTTTAACTCCTTCCCTCTCCCCGTAAGAATAGCACCGCACATCTTCCCTCCCCTTCCCGACACTAACAGACTTTTAAGTGCGTTCTCTCACAATGGACCAAAATTTAACGACGTTTCTAGATCAAACGTGACATGACACTCCGGGTACTTTGATACCCAGTCAGTTAGGAGTCCAATGTGTATATAAGGGGCCTTAAACTTTAGTAGAACGCTCACATTCGCCCACAGATTTCTGTGTCCCATAGGCAAGACTGGAACTTAGCTTCCAAACATTTAGCTGCCTATATTCTAAACAACCGTGCCTGGTTGTTATTGGTGGTGCCCTAGCGCACAGTAGACTTTCGGTCACCACGAGAACTGCAGAGTCTATACGCTGTCAGACCATCATCTAAGACTGGATCTGCAGCGTCACCAAACCTGAGCCCACGACGCCAGAACTCCCCCCCCTTCTGTCAGCGAGAAGAAATATCAGCAGTGCCCACTGAAAACTCAGTGTCCACTATCAAATTACCCACGGTCCAGTGCCCAGAGACTTGCCCAGTGTTCAGCGCCTACTGCCCAGTACAAACTGCCCAGTCCAAGGCCCCAGCTGCTCACTGCCCAACCTCTCTTGCCCACCGCCTACGGTCCTGAGGTCACCTTCCCCACATATCGCTGCAGATATACTCACAGTCGAGTTAAACCTCGACTGCTCAAGCCGATCATCTCAAGTTCTCCACTGTATGAATCAAAGAAGTCCAGCGGCCAGTCAACCAACCAGAAGTGAAAGTTAAGAGACCAAAATAGAAACGCTTATCCACTCCTCATAAAGCAATCTAATGATGAGATTTATTAATTAAAATCCCATTGTTAACCCAATACCCAACCATTTTCTTGATTAAATTTTCGTATATTTAGTATACAGCCTGTTCTTTTGTTCTTATTGTTGTCCCGTAGTGTGCCTGTATCAAAAATTATTTAAGTGAGCGGGGGAAAATACAAATTATTTCCCCTAGACTAAACGACCAAATAACTATTATAATAACTTCAAAAACCTCGCCACACCTTCTTCAAAACTTAGTAATTTTCGTTTAAGCCAAAATTGAGGATTAGTATTATTTTGTTGAGTTGCTTGCGTTGTGGTTGCTTGAGGCTGAGTAGTATTTGCTTGCGTTGTAGTTGTCTGTGCTGCTGCTGTTTGTGCCGCAGCCTGAGCTATTTGAGCTTCAGCTTTCGCTTTTTCTATATCGGCCTTAAGTTTTCTTTCCGCTTCACGTTCATGTCGTTCAAATTCTTCCTTTCTAATCATGTCTTGTCTTTCAATTTCTTCTTTTCTTATTTTCTCATGTCTTTCAAATTCTTTCTCCTCTTTTTGTCTTTGTCTTTCAAGTTCTTTCTCCTCTATTTGTCTTTGTCTTTCAAGTTCTTTCTCCTCTTTTTCCCTTCTACGTTCTACTTCTTTGTCCACAATTTGTTGTACATAAGCCGCCAATTCTTTTGTTTTTAACTCCATCATCTTTCCTTCTTGAATGGCATTTTCCCTTATTTCCTTCAAATCATCATTAGAAGGTGTTGCCATTTTATTAAATGTCTTTTTAACTTTTAAGTTTTATACTACTCACTTATTAATATTACAAGTGTTTGTAATTATGTGTATTTGACTTAGATTAATATCTAAATTAGATAGATTAGAACTAGTATTACCGCCACTCTACTGTCACTATCATTTATCGTGAGTTATCGTCTGGTCAGATCTAGTCTAGATCTAGTATTCTATTTCAATGAATGATTAGTCAATTCAATAGATTCAATGCCCTTAAATAATCAAATAATCATTACCGTTACTGGTTGAGTATAATAAATCCTTTCTTCTCTCTGCCGCTTAATATTTTCATCAAATTTGTGACAATTTGTCTTAGGTTAATGTGTTTTAAAACACAAAAACTTTTTTAGGTCTAGAAAAAACACCAAAAATGACCAAGCCAAGGATAGCCAGGTATTCTCATAGATAAATTCAAGTATGAAAATGTATCCGCCAAGATTAGATTTATTCAACCTAATCAAGTTCATACAAACATAACTTACCCGAGGTATAGTGACAAGTTAAAAAAACATATCTAATATAAATTATGAACAATAAAAATAATAAAATTTTAAAATAAATGAACATATACTAAATGAGACTTTCTTCTATAATGAGGGGGCCTAGAGCAAACTGGCATAAAGATCCTGATCTAATTCTTGTAGTTACGTTATTTTATTTTCGTAGTTTTCCACAATACACACAAAAAACGTTATGATACAAGTGATAGACAAAAGAAAAAAATAATAATGTTTACATGGACAAGACGATTGTTACAATCCTAAACCTATAAGTATAGTTATAGAATTTAGCTGAATCACGTCTATCCTAAAGTCCGACCACAATTAAATTAAATTAGGCTAGCGTTCCAATGAGATAAAAACTATTATGCTAAGGGGAGAATCTAAACATATACTATCTAATAAAAGAGAAACAAATTATAGGGTACTTATCTTCTATATCTTGTCCCTTGTTCGGTTATGCGAATACAATACTACAAATTTCACAACAGCTCTTTTGTCCTGTCGATGCTCTCCGGTTCAGTTTCTTTAGATACGTAATGCAACAGGTGTGCCACAGATTCACTGCTCCGACGAATGCAGGTTCTAAGTTATAGTACTCCAGTCCACGAATGAGTTGCGATGACGACGATTCTCTACTGCGACGAAATGTATAGGTCACGTACTCCAAAAGTCCAGCTAGTAAGTTGCGATGATGACGAAGTGACTCCTTCCAAACGACAAATGACCTGGGCTGACGAAAATGACGACAAAGTTCTCTGCGACGATAAGGTCCACTGCTTCAAAACGAAATGTTCAATGTAGTCTGTAATGTGCTATCACAGGACAAATAGCACCCTCAAAGTCAAACGATGAATAGGTGAACAAAGTCACCTTCGACGATCTCCAACGTTGAGAACGGCTAACAATGGGTAAGGCTGTTCCCACAACAATCACCAACCATTCCAGTCCAGGAAAGTTAGTGTAAGAGAGATTTAGTCTCAAACAGACGATGAAAGTTCGATAAAGTGACGAAATGTTACTGACCTTCAACAAGGTTAACTGCAGCGACCGTTAAAAGTAATACCGGATCTTCTGAGCAAGCGGCTGTGCGTAGACTCTCTTGATGACGAAAAGGGATGAATAATGGTTAACTTGATATCAAACGAGACAGCGGGCAAACTGTCTTTCTCTGACCTTCTGTGACTACGACTGTTTCTGTTGTCCCATCTGTATGCAGGTCCGCTAACGGCTAACTAATGTCCAGGTTACCAACACCTACGTGATCAGCGACGATCTAGGCGTCAGGCAAATAAGGCGATGCAACGATAAATGAGTGCACTAGCTGTACGTCAAACTGCTTCACAGTAGTGTTGACTCGTTGTCTATGTTGATGAACAGGAGTCAGGCGTTGTGGTGTTGTATCACTGTTTCAGTAGAACGACCCGTCGACCGATGACAAGCACTGCTGTACCGATGATGACTGCAGTAACAATTCATAAAGCTGGTGTTCAGGCGTGATCACCACTGCACTAACGATGAACTTCAACGAAGACGTCTGGATCCGTTAACGTAGCAAACCCTTAGAGCGTACGAAGTCGCAACTGTAATTGATCACTGTTAATGTATTCTTCTTGTTGTTTGTAGATTACTGTAGTTAAAGTATTTCTAAGTTTCTTCTGGATGCTAGATGCTTGGGTATAGTTGTATCGATGAAATTATTATGTGCGAGTTCACAGTGAACAATCACAAGAACAAGAACGAACAAAACTTGAATGACCAAATTGACTTCGAGATACAATTCAACAATAACTTTATTTACAAGATGGGCCACAGTCTAGCCAAAACATAAATACGTCTGATCAACCCAAGAGCCTAGCAGTAACTGAAATCCTATTACGTCAATCTTAATCTCTAACCCTACAGTCTGTGTCGTCATAAAATGTGCGTTCAATGTCGGTACCAAAAAGTGCGCAATTCTAAAAGACTAAACTAACTATCTAAAAAGTGTGCGCAATACTAATCTACACTACCTAACAATGTGAACCCATTTGTATATTATTTCGCACCACATTCTAATCTCAAATTTTATCATTAGTAAATATCAAATGAAAAAGGGTTGTAACAGGTGGGAGGGGTGATACATGCCCATCGGAGAAACCAATATTTTTTTTCTTTTTGTATTATTAATAAGGCTTGTCTTCGAGATTGAAGATTAGTGAGATATACACTATTTCCCTCGGCTGTGCAGCCCCAGCTGTGACCTACATATTTTGCCACATCCAGGGCAAGCTAATCATTGTCCGCAGGTGGTTGATTTAGATTTTCTTTTCGTCGCCGGCGTTTGTCTTCGGCAGCAGATTTTCTTTTGGTCTCAAATGTGTATCCCGCGGCCTTCGTGAGTGACCTCCAGCTGTCTCGTTCCGACGCCGCATGCAGCCAGGTGCTCTCTTCTGTGTCAGCCAATGAAAGTTGACACCTAAGCTGGTCTTTGAAACGTTTCCGTGGGGCGCCTCTGTTACGTCGACCACCTTTTAGCTCTCTCTGAGACATGGGCACTTTATAAAAAAACAGCAAAGACTTCTTGAGCGCTTTCACCAAAGATGCTTGCGCTCCCTCATGGACATACAATGGCAGGACCGCACTACAAACAGTGATGTTCTTGCGAACGCCGGTATGGACAGTATAGTGGGACTTCTTATGGTCCGATAGCCACGCTGGGCAGGGCACGTATCCCGTATGGGAGACGAACATATACCAAAGGCAGTCTTTTTTTGGTTATGCTTGGGTGTGGCAAAAAATGTAGGTCATATCTGGGAAAATACTGCATTCCTCATTAATCTTCGGACTTAAAAACAAGCTGTGACAAGTTAAAAACTCGCCGTCAGATTCGCTTACTTTTATCACAGCATTAATTATTATTTATCTTTATTTATTTATTTTATTTTAATCATTCCCCCTTTCTATGCAATATTTCTTCACAAAACCGCACCTTTTTCCTATCTACGCTAAACAAAGTCTAGCGCATGGACCATGACTGTCGCCGCTCCTCGCTTATCTCCCCTTGACCTGGGAAGAGATCAAACAGGTAGTCGCCTTGAGGGCCGGATGCCCAGCCCTCCCAGTTGATACCATATGGGCAGGAATGTAATGTATTACTCCTCCCGCATCAACACGTGTCTCTCTCTCCTTGATCAAAGAGATCATTCGACGCCACACGTCTATCGACCCCCCAAGGTGTGTCCGCACATCTCAGGCCTTTTTCCAATATGTGAAATATCCGTCTCGAGCCGACCACGTGAGAGACAATCCCTATCTTGTCACATTTCCTGTTTCCGGTCTCACTTCT